>CAUYPK010033691.1:0-11255 GCA_963574355.1 Loris lydekkerianus
GCTAAGGAGACAACAACCAAAGCAAATAGACAACCTACACAATGGGAAAGGATATTTGCATATTTTGAATCAGACAAAAGCTTGATAACTAGGATCTATAGAGAACTCAAATTAATCTACATGAAAAAAGCCAACAATCCCATATATCAATGGGCAAGAAACGTGAATAGAATCTTCTCTAAAGAAGACAGATGAATAGCTAACAAACTTATGAAAAAATGTTCATTATCCCTATCTATTAGAGAAATGCAAATCAAAACCACCCTAAGATACTATCTAACCCCAGCGAGAATGGCTCACATAACAAAATCTCAAAATGCAGATGCTGGCGTGGATGTGGAGAGAAGGAAACAATTTTACACTGCTGGTGGGACTACAAAGTAGTACAACCTTTTTGGAAGGAAATATGGAGAAACCTCAAAGCACTCAAGCTAGACCTCCCATTTGATCCTGCAATCCCATTACTGGGCATCTACCCAAAAGGAAAAAATTCCTTTTATCATAAGGACATTTGAACTAGACTGTTTATTGCAGCTCAATTTACAATCGCCAAAATGTGGACACAACCTAAATGCCCACCAACCGAGGAATGGATTAACAAGCTATGGTATATGTACACTATGGAATACTATTCAGCCATTTTAAAAAAATGGAGACTTTACATCCTTCATATTAACCTGGATGGAAGTGGAAGATGTTATTCTTAGTAAAGCATCACAAGAATGGAGAAGCATGAATCCTATGTACTCAATTTTTATATGAGGACAATTAATGACAATTAAGGTCACAGTGGGGGTGGGGGAAAGGGAGAACAGAGAGAGAAAGAAGGAGGGAGGGGTGGGGAAAGAAAGAGCAGAGAGAGGGAAGGGGGGGCTTTGGTGTGTGCCACACCTTTTGGGGGCAGGACACGATTGCAAGAGGGACTTCACCTAACAAATGCAATCAGTATAACCTGGTTTATTGTACCTTCAATGAATCCCCAACAACAACAAAAAAATCACTAAATGCAGAAAGTCTAAACCAGTGATTTTCAACTGGTGTGCTGTAGCCATGAAAATTTTTAAAGATCATTCATTAAAATATTTTCAAAAGAAAAAAAAATATCTTGGTAGCATTGTGGTGGTGCCTGTAGTCCCAGCTACTTGGAAGGCTGAAGGAGGAGGATCTCTTGAGCCTAAGAGTTTGAGGTTCCTATGAGCTATGATACTGTGGCACTCTACCCATGGCAACAGAGTGAGACTCTGTCTCAAAAACAAAAAAATTAGGAAATCTATTAATCAAAGACAAGCCACTGTCCATATACCCACACTCAAGTGATTTGTTATATAAACTGATGACCTTCAGGTATGGTTCAATCTTTGTCTTGTATAGCCTTAGGCCTGTTAATGAGTTAGAAAGAACATCTCTGAGAGGGGGCTATGCCCTTGGCCAAGAGGGGGTCCATTTAGTCATCTGGGGAAAGCTTAATATTTTATTTTATTTCATAGTCTTATTACTAAGATGAGGTAAATCAATTTGCTTATCTGTATCAATAACCAGCAAGTTCCTGGCTTAAGAAATATTAATTTTTAGTTATATTTGGTGGGTATAATTTTCTGGTCATGCATAAGTCTAAGAATTATTGCTGGAAGAAATTGTTGCCAAAATAACAGAGCCCTGGAACTTGGAACAGTGAACAGCTCCCTGTTTTCTCTGATGAATTTTCATGCATCTCAGGAATGCACAGCACTGCCCTCTGCTGAACAGAATACTAGGGAGACCAAAAAATCCTAAGACTGTAAAGAGACGTCAAAGGGCCAGAAGACTGGCTTCTCACAAATTCAGCTCTATTTGTTCATTATTCAAAAGATTTTTAAAAGGCACCTGCACTGTGTCAGACACTGTGCTGGTGGCTACACAAAGATGGGACAGTGATTCTTATCTTCCAGGATCTCTGTGACTAAAGGAGTTCTTTCAGTCACATGCTGCGACTCCTTTTCCACACAACCTTCCCAACTTCAGGGGTTCCCTGGGCTGGACCACTATGCAGTACACGTATCCCAAGTGCTACATCAAAGGCATCCCAAAGGGAGGTGGTAAAATGTAAAAGCAGCACCGATCATTAGAGCTATAGAGAACTGAAGTGAGATTCCACAGTCCTAAACCCCACAGGTTATGTATAACAAATGAGCCTAAAAAGTAGTGGTTCAAAGCAGTAAAGTTAACTGTAATTTACTGTCTCTCATAATGTTCATGGGTCAGGAGTTCAAGAGTGGATCAGTGGGTGATTCTGGCTCAGCATCTTTACTGAAGTTGCAGTCAAATGTCAGCTGGGGCCAGAATCATCTGAAAGCTTGGCTGGGGCCAGAGGATCTGCTTCCTGGGTGGCCCATTCACCCGGGCTAGCATGTTGACCCTGGCAAGATTGCTCCTCTCCACGTGGTTCTCCCCACAGGGCTGAATGAGTGTTGTTAAGACATGATGGTTGGTGTCCCCCAAAGTAGGTAATACAAGAGAGTCAGCATAAACTGCAACACCTTTTAAGACCTGGTCTGGGTAGTCACATCGCATTACTTCCACCATATTCTACAGGTCACACAGCCAGCTACAATTTAATGTGGGAGGTCCTGATATAAGATCATGTGTACTAAGAGGCAAGAATAATTGAGGGCCATCTTGGAGTCTAACTTCCACATTATAATTCAGTTTTTCTTCTATTTTCCACCTTAAAGGTCAAAGTCTAGACTCCTATATGTTGTCTGCCTGAATCCTCCATGGGCTTGAGCCTCCAGCTCTGACTGGTCTGTCCTCACATGCTACTGACTTTTGAAAATCTCCTAGGCAGGTTGAGTCCATTCATCCTCCACATAGTTCTTTCAAATATCTAAAAATATTGAAAGTACTATGATCCTTCAATAAATATTGATTGAGTCCCGCTCTGCACCACTGGGGATACAGAAGTGAAAAAGATAGTCTTTTCCCCAAAAAGGCTCATTTTGCTTTAACTTCCTAACTCTGTTCCAGCAGGTCCATGCCACTCCCCATGAGCAAGAGACACCCAGACATGATCTCAAAGAAATCTCTTCTTTTTCAGTCAAGAATCTTCTGGTAGCAAATAATAGAGAATAAAACTCAAATTGGCTCAAGAAAACAGAGAAATGTGTGAAGAACTGGGCTGTAAAGTTGCTTAGAATCTGAGACAAATCTTTACTGTTATTAAAATATAATTTAAGAGACCTGAAGCAGAAGTATAGAATAGCAACAGAATTTTTAATAGTGTTCTAATATCTACGATCCTTCCTGAGTTCTTATTTTAATAAAAGTTTTTTTCTATGGATGCTTTTGATTTTCATATCATCTGCAAATAATCAATTTCTGTTTTTTCCATTCTAATTCTTGTAGATTTTCTTTTTTCTCATTTTATTATACTTTTTAGGACCTCCAATATACTGTAGAATAGAAGTAAGGACAGTAGACATCACTACTTGATTTCTGAATAATTTTTTCTTCTAGATTTGATAATGACAGTACAGTTTGCATCAGACAAAACCTCCCTGCTGACAGCAATTATAAACTATGAACAAAATATTAAAACAACTGTATCATATCCCTAGAGAATTACCAAAATTAGGCAGAAATTAGGCAGATAACAAGCCTTGGAAAAACAGAAGTAAACTATGTGAGATTTATGTCCAACCATCTTTCTTCTTAAGTCACTCCTCAATCTATTCCAAACAGACTGAGGAGCAGTTCAGGCAAATAATAGCAGACTTGTTAGGCTAACAAGTCAGAGGTGAGTGTTTGGAATTGCCAGAGAATTGAATTGAGAAGTGAAAGAATGTGGTAAAGGAGGGAACCACAGAGGAGAGAATTAAAAACCCTATGCGTAAGTATCCCCTCAAATTCTTTTCCCCATGCATGGGGAAAGGTTCTAAAGATCCCAGAAGAAAGGGATAGCTAGAAGGTAGAAAAAAGCTACACAGAGCTTTTAGCAGCCACTTGCTACCAAAAAGACAGACTTTAGAGTTCAAATCTCATCAAATTACAGAAGTTGGGTAAATGCTTCAAACGTTTTAATGACACCACCAAAAGGGTCATGACTTAAGATTGAGAAACCCATGCCAGTGCTAAGGGATACACCTGGGAGCTAGGAGCATCAAAATAAACCCACCTAACAAAGCCTAAAACTACACCTCCACAAAGGCCAGCTGACACACTAGTGGATCTGCTAGAACTGCAAGAAGAAAATTTTACATTCTTTAGAGGAAAATAACAGAATCCAGAGTCTCTACAATGTAATTACCACAATGTTGTGACACAATAGAAATTACTAGACATGTGAAGAAACAGGAAAATATGATGACTAGCAAAGAGTGAGGGGAAAGCAACCAATAAGGAAGATACACCCACACACACAAACATGCATTGGAATTAGGAAGAAAGTACATTAAAATAACTGATAAATATGATAAATATGTAAAAAGAGTTTTACAGAAAAGAAAATGGATATAATGGATGAAGAGAGAGAAAAATCTTGTAAGATATTGAAACTCTAAAGAACTAACAAGTAGAAACCTTAGAACTAAAAAATGCCATACATTAAATTTTAAAAATCATTTCATGAGATTAACATAAGATTGGATATGAGAGGAACTAAAGAAAGATTATTGATTTAAAGGCAGATAAATAGGTAAATTATCCAAAATGAATCAGAGAAAGTATTTTAAAGTGATAAACACCTCAATATCGTTACATAATGCCAAATAGATCCACAATATCAAGCATCCTAATGATGCGTAATTAGTCTCAGAAGGAAAAGAGATCATTGAGAATAAAAAATTGGAAGAAATAGTGTCCAAAATTTATCCAAATTTGATTATAAACATCAAAACCCCATATATAAGAAGCTTACGAAGCCTCCAAAAAGAGTCACTACAAACAAACAAACAAAACTTATATTTCTTCTTTAGGCTGAAGGGAAATAATATTATTTGGAAATTTGAATCTATAAAAAATGAATAAGGAGTATTAAAGATGGATAATATGTAGGCAAATATAAAATAATTATTATCTAAAAATATTATTTTTTTAGTTCATCATTGATTATGATTTCTGCCACACATTTCTGGGTCTGTGAACTTCTGCTCCTCCCTGCCCTCCCTACTTTATCAACTCCTCTCCACTATTTATATAACCACTAACTTCTGTGATTACTGGTATTTATTTTATTTAATATTTAACATTATTATTTCTTAAATTTTTTTAAATGCCTGAAGCAAATATGAAAACATATTCCTATAAATTTGAATGATAAGGCACTAGTGCTATCATCTTATTCTTTGTCCATTCTACTTTTACGTTTTTTTATTCAAAATGTCCAGTTATTTTCATTCTAGATTCATTGTGTTTGAGTCAATTTATCTTAAACTGATTTTTGAAAGATAATTTATAGCAATAATTTATGAGAATGTTTATATAAAAACATTTAAAGTAATAGTAACTAAATTATTATTTTATTTTTCATAATGAAGATTTAATTAATAAATTTCTGCATTTATGACAAGAACAAAATTTATTAATGACTATTCCCAGGAATCTTCTTTTTGTTTACCTGCTGAGGACAATTCTTTCTTTTCTACTAATATCCTCTAAGAAGAGCATTAGTGATACAAAGTCAGGAGAATGGGTAGAAAGACCACAAAATTGAAGGTTAAATATTTAGAGATAAGTTGAGATAAAGAGTAAATAATAGTGGGATTGTAAATTAGTACAACCACTACAGAAAACAGTATGGAGGCTCCTCAAAAAACTAAAACTAGAACTACCACATGACCCAGCAATCCTACTGCTGGGTATGCATCCAAAAGAAGGGATTTATCATATTGAAAATATACCTGCACTGCCATGTTTATCATAGCACTATTCACAATAGCCAAGATGTGGAATCAACCTAAGTGTACATCAATGGATGAATGGATAAAGAAATTGTGTTACATATATACAATGGAATATTACATAGCCATAAAAAAGAATGAAATCCTGTCATTTGCAACAACGTGGATAGAACTAGAGAACATAGTTAGACAAAATAAGCCAAACACAGAAAGACAAATCTCCCATGTTTTCACTCATATGTGGAAGCTAAATATGAAAAACAATTGCTGGCTCAGCACCTGTAGCTCAGCGGCTAGGGCACCAGCCACATACACCCGAGCTGGTGGATTCAAACCCAGCCTGGGCCTGCCAAACAACCATGACAATTACAACAACAAACAACAACAACAACAAAAATAGCTGGGTGTTGCAGCAGGCACCTGTAGTCCCAACTACTTGGGAGGCTGAGGTGAGAGAATTGCTTAAGCCCAAGAGTTCAAGGTTGCTGTGAGCTGTGATGCCACAGCACTCTACCAAGGATGACATAGTGAGACTCTGTTTCAAAAAAAAAAAAAAGAAAGAAAAAGAAAAATAGGGCAACCGGCCCCTCCCCCATGGAGGACTACAATTCCCAGTTCGTGGGGAAAATAGGTGTTGTGTGGAAATATTGGTGAAGTGTGGACTCCTGAGTGGAATTTGGTGGCCAGAAAGGGGTGCCGTCTGGAGTGGCACCCCTGGGGCTAGGTGGCCAGAGAGACATTCAGGGAGAAAGGATCCTGGATAGGAAGCAGACATATTTTGAAAATTCAGAAATGGCAACTGCCACATGCACCTTTTCCCATGGGCCAAGGTGAGACGATTTGAGTCTCACCTGCAGGCAGCCATCCTGCACCCAAAGCAGGTCCAGGATACCCCACACTTCATGGGAACTGTTGCAGGGAGAATTTGTGAAACCTGTCTGTGAAGATTTTTTTGAAATCAGTTGAAACAACAACTCCACAGGATCTAAGAGCCAAGCGAGTAGCCAGGCAACCACCAAAAACAGTGTTACCTGTGAATCAGGTATAAGCCTGGGAACCACTCATGGCGCCACCTGGTGTCCAGAAAGTATACTGCAAAATAAATATATTCCTATTGAAGTTGATCCCCATGGCATTCATATAGTTGTATGTGTATATATATATATATATGAATAATATTTTTGTTGGTGGTGCCTTTTTTTCCTTTCTATTTTCTTTGCTTGTTCTTTTTACTCTTTTGTGTTTTTTCCTTTTCTTGTAGGAGTTATTGATAATTTTTTTAATTTTTAATACTATTTTCTTTTTCTTTTTTTTCTTTTCCTCTTCTTCCCTTCTTATGGTTGCTGAAAGTGCTTATATAAGGCTATTAGAGTTATTTTCTTTCTTTATTTTATTATTATTTGTTTGTTTTTGTCTGTTTATTTGTTTCTGATTGTCTATGCATCTGTGTGCTTGTGTGTCTAGTAGATTTTTTGTTTGTTTATTTGTTCATTTTTTTTCAACATGTCTTGTGTTTTGCTAAATCCTCAGGTTGGCTATTTTCCCTAACTCCAATTTTTACATTCAACAAGAACAAGGGGGAATGGGGGGTGATGGCTGACTGGAGCCAGCTTTCAACAGAAGCTCCAGTCTGAGAGATAATGGCCAGAAAGAACCCAACAAAGCTGAAGGGTGGGAGCCAAGCTGAGAGAAGAGATACATAATTGCATGTCTTCTCTGCTGAGGCAACTCCAAGGAAACAAATTTCAACTGAGACTTTAATCCAGAGTCACTGATTCACTACGATTGAACAGAGATCAGATGAATACAAGACAGACCCACCTAGCCACACCACACCAAGCAGGTCTCCAGAGTCTCAGGCTGTAGTACTGTACGGGTCCTTTGCAAAGCTGTAGAGGAAAATCCACAGTCACCAGTCCCAGCTCTTTGGTAAAGGGCTGGTCAACCACAACCCCAGAAGCCCCCAATCCAATTTCACCTTATCTGCTCATCTAGCCAAACAGTGAAAAACAATCATGGGGTGGGTCAGCAGAGAAACTCTGGCAACATTAATAATCAGAGCAGATCAACTCCCACAAGGAATGACAAACCAGCCACACCAGAGGATCCCATTCATAAACAGATGGCTGAGATGTCCAAAATTGAATTTAGAATTTGGATGGCAAATAAGATTAACAGAGTGGAAATAAAGTTGGAATTAGAAATTCTAGGAATAATTCAAAAGTTGTCTCAAAAATTCAATAAATTCAAAGACAAAATCACCAAAGATTTTGACACACTGAGAAAAGAAGTTGCAGTCTTCCAAGATATGAGAAATAAAGTAGAATCCCTCAGTAATAGAATGGACCTGGCAAAAGAAAGGATTTCTGACATCGAAGACAAAGCTTTTGAACACTCCTAAACACTCAAAGAGGAAGAGAAGTGGAGAACAAAAACAGATCATTCTCTCAGGGAGCTCTGGCATAATTCCAAGAAAACTAATATTCGCCTTATAGGAATTCCCGAAGGCAATGAGGTTGCTTTGAAAGGTACAGACACTCTTCTCCAAGAGATAATCGAGGAGAACTTCCCAAACATCACAAGAGATTCTGAAATTCAGATAGCAGACAATTTCAGAACCCCAGCACAACTCAACCCAAATAAAGCATCTCCCAGACATATTATAATTAACTTCACCAAAGTTAATATGAAGGAGAAAATACTGCAAGCAGCCAGATGTAAGAAAACCATAACATACAAGGGGAAGAATATTAGAATGACTGCAGATCTCTCTGCTGAAACCTTTCAAGCTAGAAGAGGATGGTCATCTACCTTCAACCTCCTAAAACAAAACAATTTTCAACCCAGTATCCTATATTCAACTAAACTGAGTTTCATTTATGATGGAGAAATTAAATACTTTAATGATATTCACATGCTGAAGAAATTTGCCATAACTAAACCAGCTCTCCAGGATATTCTCAGACCCATCCCCCACAATGACCACCACAACACTTTAACTTAAAAGTAATCTCACTCATCAATTTTTGATCAAAAACCAACTTCCACAGTGGCAAAAGGATTAAAAAATGTCTACTGGACTTTCAAAAAATTTGACACCCAAAATAATACCAGGCTTATCACTGCTCTCAATTAATGTGAATGGTTTAATTTGCCCTATCACAGATTGGCTGACTGGACCAAAAACTCAGGCCATATATCTGCTGCATACAAGAATCTCATCTTACCTTAAAAGATAAATGTAGACTCAGGGTGAAGGGATGGTCATCTATAATTCAGGCAAATGGAATTCAGACAAAAGTAGGTGTTGCCATTTTATTCACAGATACAATAGGCTTTAAACCAACAAAAGTAAGGAAACATAAGTATGGTTACTTCATATTTGCTAAGGGAAACACTCAACATGATGAGATTTCAATTATTAATACTTATGCACCAAACCAGAATGCTCTTCAATTTATAAGAGAGACTCGAACTGACATGAGCAACTTGATTTCCTCCAGAACATTAACAGTCAGAGATTTTAACACACCTTTGGTTGTGTTGGATAGATCCTCCAATAATAAATTAAGCAAAGAAATTTTGGCCAATTAATCATTCAACAATTGGATTTAACAGACATCTACAGAACATTTCATCCTAACAAAACTGAATACACATTCTTCTCATTAGCACATGGAACATCCTCCAAAAGTGTTCACATCTTAGGTCACAAGTCTAACCTCAGCAAATTTTTAAAAATAGAAAGTATTTCTTGTATCTTCTCAGACCACGATGGAATAAAATTTGAACTTGATAACAACAGGAATCTGAAAACTCACACAAAGACATAGAAATTAAATAATCTTATGCTAAATGATAGCTAGGTCATAGACGAGATTAAGAAAGAAATTACCAAATTTTTGGAGCAAAACAATAATGAAGACACAAACTACCAGAAACTCTGGGATACCACAAAAGCAGTCCTCAGAGGAAATTTATAGCATTGCAAGCCTTCCTCAAGAGAATGGAAAGAGAGGAAATCAACAACTTAAGGAGACAGCTCAAGCAACTGAAAAAGGAAGAACATACCAACCCCAAACCCAGAAGAAGAAAAGAAATAACCAAAATTAGAGCAGAATTAAATGAAAATGAAAATAAAAAAATTATACAACAAATCAATGAACCAAAAAGTTGGTTCTTTGAAAAGGTCAATAAAATAGATAAACCTTTGGCTAACCTAACCAGAAATAAAATAGTACAATCTCTAATTTCATCAATCAGAAATGACAGAGACAAGATAACCACAGACTTCACAGAAATTCAAAAAGTACTTAATGAATATTACAAAACTCTCTTCTCAGAAATATGAAAATCTGAAGGAAATTGACTAATACTTGGAAGCATGGCACCTTCCTAGACTTAGCCAAGAAGAAGTGGAAATGTTGAACAGGCCTATATCAAGTTCTGAAATAGCATAAACTATACAAAATCTTCCCAAAAAGAAAAGCCTGGGACCAGATGGCTTCACATCAGAATTCTACCAAACCTGTAAAGAGGAACTAGTACCCATATTACTCAACCTTTTCCAAAATAAGAAAAAGAAGGACTACTACCCAACACATTCTATGAAGCAAACATCATCCTGATCCCCAAACCAGGAAAAGAACCAACAGGAAAAGAAAATTATAGACCAATATCTCTAATGAATATAGATGCAAAAATATTCAACAAGATCCTAGCAAACAGAATCCAGCAACACATCAAACAAATTATACACCATGACCAAGTGGGTTTTATCCCAGACTCTCAAGGCTGCTTCAATATATGTAAATCTATAAATATAATACATCACATAAACAAATTAAAAAACAAAAACCATATAATTCTTTCAATAGATGCAGAAAAAGCTTTTGATAATATCCAGCATCCTTTTATGATCAGAACACTTAAGAAAATAGGTATAGAAGAGACATTTCTTAAACTGATAGAGCCATCTACAGCAAACCTACAGCCAATATTATACTGAATGGAGTAAAATTGAAAACATTTTCACTCAGATCAGGAATCAGGCAAGGTTGCCCACTCTCTCCACTTCTTTTTAACATTGTAATAGAAGTCTTAGCCATTGCAACTAGGTAAGAGAAGTCAATCAAGGGTATCCATATAGGGTCAGAAGAGATAAAACTTTCACTCTTCACAGATGATAGGATCATATACCTGGAAAACCTGAGGGACTCAACCACAAAACTCTTAGAAGTGATCAAGGAATGTAGCAGCATCTCAGGCTACAAAATCAATACTCACAAATCAGTAGCATTCATATATACCAACAACAGTCAAGGTGAAAAAACAGTCATGGACTCTATTCCCTTTACAGTAGTGCCCAAGAAAATGAAATAT
>CAUYPK010033692.1:0-11039 GCA_963574355.1 Loris lydekkerianus
ATCAAGGCTTGACAGATTGTCCAACAACAGTCGGAACCCCCCCCCCCCACACACACACACACACATCTTCGGGCCTCTGCCCAGGAAAATGCAACCTCAGAAGAAGACCCCCAAACTTCTTCTCAGAGTCCTGCTAAGCAGGAGACTTCTCTTTCTACTTCTCCCCGCCCCCACCCCTGTAAAAGGGTCCAGAAAAGAGGAAAATCACCTGAGAAGTGCCCCGCTGGAGTAGGGGGCAGGTAAGTGGAACTCCCCGCCCGCAGCTAGGTTTGCTAACGGAGGATTCTCTAGACCACCTGAAAGACCCTACCCAATGTGGTGAGGGGCAGTTTAGGGGTACTAAGAGGAACAGGAGAAACAAGTCTGGCTTCCCTTAGGTAAGAAGTCCCTGGGGTGTGAGCTGCTGCCCTGGGCAGCAGAGAAATCGCCTGACTGAAGAAGGGGAAAAGAGGGCACGTTCACGTGCCCCCCACCCCCACCCCCAAGTCTACCACGCACCCTCAAGGGCTTGACCTGTGAGAACCACGGGTCTTGTGGGGAACTTATGGGGCAGAGGGTCCTACCAGAGCCGCGAAAACCGAAGGGAAGAATATCTGCCCAAGGCGAGCATCTACTTGCACGCCCGTTGGAGCCCTCGTCCTGCAGTTGACTTCTCCGAACTTGTTTCTTCGCTGCCAAATTCGATTTGCCAGCGACCTGTAGAGCCCAGGCAGCTCCTACTTCGGCCCCCGGCGCGAGCGCTGTCTCTGCCCCGAAAAGAAGTTAGGCAGCTGGTCCCCCTGGGAGGGAGGCGCACGGGACGCGGCGGCGGCAGCCTCGGACTCTGGCTCAAGCCCCGCCGCTCCAGATAAGTCCCTGCGCCTGCGAAAGCGTCCCAGGCAGCTCAGCTCTCCAGACGGTGGACAGACCCCTGCAACCTGGTCCAGGCCTTCCCGGGGGGATACAGCGGTCCACGGCGAAGCGGGACTTGCTCCTGGCCTCTGGGGACCCTAGGTCAAGGCACTGCCCCGCCTGCCGCCCCTGAGCCCAAGTCGCCCATCCTGTGCGAGGCGCAGCGAAGGATCAGAAGGTCTTGGACTCGGCGGCAGGGCAAGCCAGGGACCCATGGAGTTTAGGAGTTGCCCCGCACCCCTAAAAGCCTCAACACATATTTACGGTTGAAAGTACGCACTTTACGCGTCCGGGCGCCTCCGCGGTGAGTCGGGCCGCCGCGCTCGGGGTCCACGAAGGTGGCTCAGTTCGGGCGCTCCTGTCTCGACGTTCCCGGGGCAGAGAGCAACGTCCGGGGACGAACGGGACGGGTGCGCCCGGCGGCCGGGGCTGCGCTGGGAGAGGCAAGCGGCAAGAGGGGAGCGCTCCGGCGTTCAGGCAACAGCTACCCCTAGTGGGAGAGCCGCCCGGGGCCGGCGCCGCCCCGTGCCCGCTGCCCTGCGCCCCGCGTCTGCAGCGCCCCGCGCCCAGGGCGCTCCCGGGTCGGCTGGGAGCGCAGGGCCGGCGCCGCTTCCCCCTGCACTCCCCGTCTCCGGCGCCCCGCGCTAACCAACCCGCGGGCCCTGCCCTAGCACCTCCTAGCTGGGCCCCCTCGGCCGCTGACCCAGGAACCGCGGCGCCCGGCTGGAAGGAGATGGGACGGGGCGGGCGCGGCCGGGGCGGCGCGGGCTAGAGCGGCGCGCGGCAGCTTCGGGCAGCGGCGGGGGGCGCGGAGCGCGGTGTGCGTGGCGGGGCGGTGCGGGGGGCGGCCGTGTGCAAGGCGCGAGTGTGAGCGCGCGCGGGAGGCAAGCGGGCGGGCTCCAGCAGGAGAGCGGCGCCCGCGGGCGAGCCGGGAAGGCGGCGGGAACCCAAAGTTGCCTCCTCGCGGGCCCGCGTCCTCGGCGGGGCGGGAGCTGGTGCCACCGAAGCGGCGGCCGGGGACCTGGACTCCCGCGGCACCTGAGCAGCAGCCCCGCACAAGCGGCGGCGGCGTGGGCGGCGTTGGCGGCGGCGCGCGGGAAGCGAACCGGAGCTCCGGCGCTGTGCAGCGGCCGCCGGGGAGCTCATCTCAGGTGCGCGGCGAAAGGGGCGCGGGCCGGAGCCAGGCTGCGGGGGCTAGGGCAGCGCGCAGTGCTCGCTTTAGCTGGAGGACCTCCACGGCGGACGCCCAAGTCCCTGGACCGGCTCCTGGTCCCTGGCGGCGGCAGCGGCTAGGGTCCCTGCCTGGAGAGCTAGCTACAGGACCCAGGCCCGCCCCCACCAACTCCAAGCCAGGCCGCTCCACCCTCCGCCCGCCGGTGCCCGCCCTCGGCCCACAATTTTTAGGGCATTGGCCACACCGCTGGGTGATCCCTCCGGGCTCAAGTTGCAAGGGGGCGGGTCTGGGCTGGAGGTGGAGTCTCCCGCCAATTCAATCCTCGGCTATAAATTGAGCTCCCTGCACCGCCAAAGCCCAGATGTCTCGCCAGGCCGCGTCGCGGTTGGTGGTTGGCGAAGACGAGGGGTCCCAGGGGGCTTTGGGGCCTGCAGCCACCATGCTCCGCTCCCTGCTGCTTCACTCCCTGAGGCTGTGCGCCCAGACTGCCTCGTGCCTCATACTCTTCCCGCGCTTCCTTGGCACAGCCTTCATGCTTTGGCTCCTTGACTTCCTGTGCATCCGCAAGCATATTCTGGGCCGCCGCCGCAGGGGGCAGCCCGAGCCTGAAATGGAGCTCAACAGTGAAGGCGAGGAGGTACCCCCTGATGACCCGCCCATCTGCGTGTCGGACGATAACCGCCTGTGCACTCTGGCGTCGCTCAAAGCGGTGTGGCATGGCCAAAAGTTGGATTTCTTCAAACAGGCGCATGAGGGTGGTCCTGCGCCCAACTCCGAAGTGGTCCTGCCCGACGGCTTCCAGAGCCAGCGCATTCTTGATTATGCGCAAGGGAACCGCCCGCTGGTGCTCAATTTTGGCAGCTGCACCTGACCACCATTCATGGCGCGCATGAGCGCCTTCCAGCGCCTGGTCACCAAGTACCAGCGCGATGTCGACTTCCTCATCATCTACATCGAAGAAGCACACCCCTCCGATGGTTGGGTCACCACAGACTCTCCCTACATCATCCCGCAGCACCGAAGCCTGGAAGATCGGGTCAGCGCAGCTAGGGTACTGCAGCAAGGTGCACCAGGCTGCTCCCTGGTCCTCGACACCATGGCCAACTCCAGCAGCTCAGCCTATGGTGCTTACTTTGAGCGCCTCTACGTCATACAGAGTGGCACCATTATGTACCAGGGTGGCCGTGGCCCTGATGGCTACCAGGTCTCCGAGCTTCGTACTTGGTTAGAGCACTACGATGAGCAACTGCATGGCACTCGGCCCCGTAGGGTGTAAACAACCAATGGAAAATTAACTGAACTTGGCGGGCTGGGCCTTCAAGCCTTCGAGCCTTCGAGCCTTCGATGCCCGCGTGCAAGCACCCCAAACGAAGTCGCCAAGCTTGGCGAGGCCCCTGTGGCACAGATGCACTGAACCTTGGATCTCGGGCTACCTGAACACTTTCCCCTACCTCCCCAAGACTCTGCTTCTGTGATTGTCTCTCCTTTATGCCTGCCTGGCTCACTTGAATACCCTGAGTACTGATGCGGTGCACCCTTGCCTGTGTTTCCCCAGGACTTGCGCCTACAGCACTTTCTCAGACCCATCACCTTCGCCCTTTTAGCCAAACGCTTTGCCCCTGTGCCTCCAACTGTACAGAGACCTTGGCTGTGCCTGCCCACCCCAAGCGCAGCTGGGTTCCCACAGGCTTCAGCTCTACTTGAGCTAGTTGCCTGGCACCCACCTGTCGTGCGTGGGGAGGGGGCTCCCTGCTGCTTCTGTGTCTATTTCTTGTTCCTAAGTTGGGGAAGGGGATGGGGACGGGGTGGGCAGGGTAGTTCCCCCCCTTGTTTTGGGTGCGCAGGAGCCCCTCTGCTGATGAAGAACTGTCTCTAACTGGTTCTTACCACGGGTTGGTTCTGAATTGCAGGGGACTTGAAGCAGTGCCTAAACCCAGAGGGGAAAGTGCTCTGGGTTTCCAAGAGGAAACTACTATAAATGGGATGGGAGGGAGGTCGGGAGGGGTGTGCTTGGGACCAGAGGAAGGTGGCTTGAGAGGTTTTGGCGAGGTTCGCAGCGCCCCAGGGAGAGAGAAGAGGCTAAGACTCCTGGGGAACGGTTTGGGTGGGGAGTCTGGGAAAAGAGAGATGGGGGGAGAGCCTGGGTCCCCCAGGTGAGGGGATTCCTGGGCAGAGCTGCCGACTGTGGGGCCAGGAAATGAAAGGCCCCTGATTTGAAGGCCATTTATGACTGTTTTGCTGGAAAATTTTCCTGTATATACACTTCTTTTAGGCTACAATAATAAAGGTTTAAAGTGAACTGCTTTCTGGTTGCCTTTGGTCCCTTTATTTTCTATTCCCTCTGAATAGCGGCAGGAATTAAACACAAATCTCTCCTTCTTGTCCCCATAGTGACCCTGGGGAGAAGGGGGGAGGGAAGAGAGCCTAAGCTGGCAGGGGGGCAGTTGGGGATGGAGCGGGAAGAGGGTCTGCAGCCGCACTCGGAGCTTGTGTACAGCAAGCCGGCACCTGAGCCCGGAACTTGGGGGAGGAAGAAGAGAGAGGAAGCAGAGCCCGCGGGGTCCTCGGAGCCTGGGGAGTGGCAGGGGGGGTCCCCACTTATCACTGGGCGCACGCGCACACCGGTGAACAGTTCGGCTGTCCTCCAGTCGCCCGTCTAACTTTTTGGAGCATCAAGCCAGGTGTGTGTGGCAGGAGTGAGGGGTGATGTGGAGGGCGAGATGGGACTTTAAACCAAATAGAACTCGGTTTGTGCCCACCGCGAGCGCCACCGCGCTCCCTGGCTCCCTTCCTGCACCTTCAAAATCGTCTCCCACCAACCCTGGCTGGCGTCGGGGCGGGGGCGGGACGTGCCATAGCCGGGCAGCGACAGAGCTCCAGAAGCAGCTCCTACTTCCGGGCCAGGAGTGCTGCGGAGAGTGCCCCCTGCCCAAGACTCCCCTCTGCCTGCCTCTCCGCAGCTTCCCCAAGCTTCAGCCCTACCTCCAGCCCCAACCCACTCGGGACGGAGAAGCAGAGACCGCAGCGAGGTGGAGAAGTGGAGAGAGACCAGAAAGAGGAGGGTGATCGCATGGGGAGGAGGAGGGATGGGGGACGGGGCCTTTGGCACGAATCCCCCAGCAGTCACGGCCTGACGCTCCAGCGCTGTCTGCTCCTTCATTCTCTCCCCTGCTGTTCCCTGAACGAGCGCTGGGTTAGCGAAGGGCTGCATTTCCCTCTGCCAGTGACACCTTAAGAATGGGTGGGGGGCCGACGGTGAGGGGTGCTAAAGCTGGAGTGCTACGATCTGGGCGAGGGGACAGGACTAGTAACTTCCCTGGCTGGATGGGGCAAGCCCTGGACGGTCCCGGTGGCAGGGCTGATGTGAAGGGCACTGTCGGCGCCCGCTTTGTTGCTGGCGCGCTGCACATGGAGGGGTGTGGGTGAGCGGCGGGGCGGTAGGCAGAATCCAAGAGACTAGAGACGCCCCCGTTCCTCCAACGCCTCCCCCAATTCTGTACCCACACCCGGTGCTGCTCCTCGGTGAAAACTTTTTGGAATTGACACCCTAAATTTGAGATTTTTTTTTTTTTTTTTTTTTTGCCTTAAAAGTATCCGAATTGAAAAATAACTTTTCAGGAAAAAAAAAAAAAAAAAAATTGGCACCGATGGAATTTTGCATCTCCTCCCGAAAGCGCCGGCTTCTCCTGCACCCAGGAGGAACGTGGAGAAAGCTCCTGAGACACCACCAGGCGCGGGTAAGGGCCGGGCAGTGAGCGCAGAGCTTCCTGAGCTCCTGGCCTGCCCGTGGCCCGGGTAGGGGCTTGGTGGCCTTGAGGAATCAGAGGGAGGCTGGGGCAACTGGAGCCGCACTGAGCACAGCAGGGAGTGTTGCTTCGGGGTCTCCTTGGACTACCCCTCTCACCGGGGAGCCTTGCACACACAGCCCTCCTCTGGAGACTCTGACCCAAACTCAACTAAGCGCGCTTTGAGGCGCAGCCAGAGGACCGGTAGCTCCAGCCACTTCCCAGGCGGACCCGCAGCTCCAGATCGCTGCTCCACGGGAGTCACAACTCCCTCCACTCTTTTTGTTTCCTTCTTTCTGTCTCTCTTCCTTGTTTCCTTCTTCCCTTCTTCCTTTCTCTCTTCCTTTCCCTTCTTTGTTTTCTTGTTTCTCCCTTTCCTTTCTTCTTTCTCTCTTTTTCTTGAAAATGTCCTCTGTTTAAAAACACAGAAAAGTTCAGAAAAGAAAATAAAACCAACCCAAGGTAACCTCCTGGTGTGTGTATTTTCAAACTGGTCTCTCTCTCTGCCCCCCCCCCCTTTGTAAATACATATTTTAAAAACAAAAGGAGCTTTATCCTTTTGTAGCCTGTCATTTGCTTTTTATCCCCCAGGTACCCTTCTTTTCATGCACCTGTCTTTCCATGTCATAAGTAGGTCCTGGATGGTATCATGCCACCCTGTCAATGGGGGACCAAGATGGCCCCAGGGGTGAGTGCTCCAGATGTTAGAAATGTCTTCTTAAGGTAAACAAAGGTGGGATGAGTGCCAGTGCACACTGCTCTGCATCCCTCCACTCCAGTTCCTCCATTTCTTAAAGTGCAACAGCTACATCCAGGCACATGCACATGTTTAGAATAGCTATTTTGCCACATGTTGCTAACCTGCCTTCCAGGAATTCAGTTCGATTTTTGTTGTTTTGTTTTGTCCCAGTGCATGCTGACTCTCTTGCTCTCTGCTTTATTTTTAAGTGAAAAATACAAAGATAATACATAAATCCTTTTTCAATATTAAATTTTAAATACAGAAGAACACAGAGCAGAAAGTGCAAGCCTCCCCAGCAGGATTTTTCAAACTATAAACCAGGACCCAGCAGTGGGTCATGAAATCAATTTATCAAATCACGCCAAGCATATTGAAGAACTGAAATAGAATAAATACAATAAAAAATACCAGTGTACATTTCACCTAGGGAAACTGTCATTTCCTTTGGTTTAGTACATATGTATGTGTGTGTGAGTGTGTGTTATGAATGTGTGTGTGTACCAGGTGGCTGATGGGAAATGTGTTTCTACTGAGGGATCAAAAATGTTTGGAAATGTTTGCAAGCCACCATCTGATTGTCACCATCTTTCTCTCATCCGGGACATCCCTGTGAGCTATGGGGTGTGTTTCCCTCCACATTCTATTTCACAGACCAGTCACATTCTCAGATAAAGATAGTCACATTCTCAAATATATTTTCCCTAATCGGGATCAAGCTACACAGGGTTTGATAACTACCCCACACACACCCACTGTTCTCATGTCATCTCTGTCATGCCCATCTAACCCTGTCCATCTGATCTGAGTAGGTTTATGCCTGCAACCTGACTTGTGCCTGGCACCATCCTGATATCTGAGGCTTCTCAGGAGGAAGCCATCTCTGTCCTTGAGGAATGCTTGGACCGCTGGAGAGGAGGGAGATAAGATAGTCATTATTGCTACTGCCACCATCATCCTCATTATTAGTATTTTTCAAGCCCCAGGGTGGGCTTAGCACACAGTTTAGCCCTGAGCAGGGAGAGGGAGGAGGAGCATTAAAAGAGTTTATAGAAAGGGTCTTATTTGCCCCAGAAGGCACAAGTGCCAGCCCAGGGAAGGCATAGAAGGAAGGACATACTCTGCACAAGGCAGTGCCGGTGCAAAGCCCTGGAGGCCTGAAAACACATGTGTTCAGAAATCAGGGAGGCCTCAGTATGGCTGCAAAGCAGGAGGGTCTTGAGGTCCAAGAGGAGGAGAGGCAGAAAGGAGCCTGCACCAGCTTGGGAAGAACCTTGAGCACCAGCCCAGAGTCCCTCCTTAGTCTTTGGGGACAGGATTCAGCAACAGAAAAGTGGAGTGGGCAGGCAGAAGGGAAGGAAGGGAGAAAGGAGCTGAAGGTGGCCTGAGATGTCTGCCCTGACAGAGGGTGCACTTCCAGGGCTCAAGCTAGCTAGCATCTCCACCTTCTACCCAACAACTCTCCTCCGGGAGTCTCCCTGAAGAAAATAACCCAATTGGTGAGCAAAGGGGTAGGTAGGTACCAAGAGGCCCATCGCCTCTTCTTCATCCATCTGTGGGGATAGAATGGAAATAATAGAAACTTGAGAGTTTGCTAGTGGGGCCAGAGGCTAGGCAAGTGCTTAATCAGGATTATTTCATTTGCTTATCCTGGCATTTCTCTTAGATGAATATGAATTAGCCCCATTTCATTAATGAAGAAACAGAGGCCCAGCAGGCTTGCAGTAAGCTGTGCCAAAGGGTTATTGGCTGAATTGTATTCCCCCAAAATTCATATAATGCAGTTCTAACCCCTACTTCCTCACAATGTGACCTTATTTGGAGATTGGGCCTTTAAAGAGGTGATTGCATTAAAATGAGGTCACTGGGGTGGATGGTGATAGATATGACTGGTGTCCTTATCAGAAGAGATTAGGACACAGACACACAAAGGAAAGACCACATAAGAACATCATAGGGGCAGCCATCTGCAAGCCAAGGAGATAGACCTCAGGAAATACCAACCCAGCTAACATCTTGGTCTCAGATTTCCAGCCTGCAGAATTGTAAGAAAACTAATTTCTTTTGTTTAAACCAGCCAGTCCATGGCACTTCACTATAGGAGCACCAGCTAACTAATACACAAGGTCATGGACCAGAAAATATCTTTGACTACAGACCTTTGTGACCCCAGCATTTGGGTGGGTTAACAGTAGGCTCCACAGTGTCCTTTCCCAAGTGTCTAAAACAAATCAGAACTCTTGAGATTCCTTCCTCCACAGTTACATGAAAAGGCAGCTTTCAGGACACTGGCTCTGAATGGGGGCAGAGGATGTTCTTTTCTCATTTCTGCAAAGATGCACGTGCACGCACATGCACACACACACACATATACACACACACAGTGCTCTAGAAAAATCTTCCCTGAAGTATTCACAGTAGTTGTCTTTGTGTGGGTGGGAATATGAGTGTTTTCTTACTTTCTTCTTGTTGCTTCTCTGTAGCCTGTGATTTTTCTGTAGTGAACAAGTATTGCTCTTATGACAGAAAAATAAAATTAAAAACGAAAAAAAAAAACAACAAAAAAAAAAACAGTGGCTGTGGCAAGGAGATGCCTGGAGGCAGGGGAGCCAAGACACAGATGCAGGTCCTGGTTAGAGATGGGGAGCTCTGGGCCAGGCGCGGGGTAGGAGCGGTGGGGGGGAGGTGTTGAGAGAAAGGATGCTGCAATGAGAGGGAGTTAGGAGGAAGAATGGGCACAGCACTGCTGAATAAAAGACAGGACACCCAGTTAAATTTGAATTTCAGGTTAACAATAAATAATTTTTAGCATAAATGAGTCCTAAACATTACATTGGATACACTTACACTGAAAATATTTTTTACTTGTGTTTATCTAAAATTCAGGTTTAACTGGACATCCCGGGTCGGCTGTTTTTCTAAATCCTACAACCCAAAGTGGAGGGAAGGTGGCAACAGTGCAATCTCTCTGAGATCCCGGGATGGGGGGAGTCAGTTCTTAGAGCCCAAAACTTCAAGAACGACAAAGTCATGGTCTGGAAGCCCTTTAATTTCATCTTCTGGAGATGGCTGGACTCCTGAAGCCAAATAGAGGGTCCTAGACTCTGTGGACACTGCATCTGGTGACCTAGAGCCAGAAAAAGAAATGATCGTTAACACAGCCAGCTGCATAGTGAAAATGCAGGGCCTCTTATTCAAAAAGCAAGGAATAAGTGCAAAGGTAAAAAGTATAGAGCATTTACCCTTCTTCATGGGCATCTCAGCTTGTCGTGGTGTTTATTTGCTCTCCAATGTCATTATAAACAAAGAAAAAGTAACACTTAAATTGAGTATTATTCTGGCTCCTCCAGGGAAACATAACCAATAAGAGATTAGATACAGATACAGATATAGATGTGGATATGGAGATAGAGAGATTGATTTACTATAAGGAATTGGCTCATGTATACGATCCCCAAAGTACAGGTGACAAAAAACAAAAATAGGCAAATGGTATTGTATCAAACTAAACCCTTCTAAATAGCAAAGTAAACAATCTACAGAGGGAAGAAAATGACCTAAGGAATGAGAATAAATATTTGCAAGCCATATATTTAACAAGGGATTAATATCTGAAATAGATGAGGAACTTAAACAACTCAGTAGCAAGAAAAAAATAACTTGATTAAAAAAAGGGCAAAGGACCTAAATAGACATCTTTCAAAAAGAAGACATACAAATGACCAATGAATATATGAAGAAAATGCTCAACTTCATTAATCATCAAGGAAATGCAAACAAAAACTATAATGAGATATAATTATACACCTGTCACAATGACTATTACCAAAAACACAAAAGATAACAAGTGTTGATCAGAATGTGAAGAAAAGGGAATCCTTGTATACTGTTGGTAGGAATATAAATTGGTATAGGCATTATGAAAAACAGCATACAGGTTCCTCAGAAAGTTAAAAATAGAACTGCCTTATAATCCAGCAGTTCCACCTCTGGGTATACATACAAAGAATATGAAATCAATTATGTCAAAAGATATCTCCACTCCCATGTTCACTGCAGCATTATTAACAATAGCCAAGACCTGAAATCTACCTAGAAGTGCATCACTGCATAAATAGATACCGTATATACTTGAGTATAAGCAGAGTTTTTGTGCCCAAAATTTGTGCCAAAAAACCCGAACTCGGCTTATATTCGGGTCATACAGGTTATTTGATTCAGTGCACGCGCACCTAATCAAATGCACTGAGTCTTCTTCTGTCTGCTTGAGGGGGCAGTGCTTCAGCTCAGTCCACAAGTTATGGCTGAGCTGAAGAGGTAGGTGGCTGAACTGAACTGTATTCCACTGAACTATTTAACCCACAATATTTAATGGCACATTTAATTAAGTAAAAACCCCATTTAAGGCAGTAAAGTCTTGTAAATAAATGTTTATAAATCCTGAATCCTT
>CAUYPK010033694.1:0-98642 GCA_963574355.1 Loris lydekkerianus
TATTGTATCTGAGAAAGTAAATGATAAACCCCATAATATGTTGTCAATTCATAGTCACACTGCCCAAATGTCCCTCAAAATGTCTATGTTTTTTCTTTTTCCACCCATGATCCAATCAGGGTTCATATATTGCATTCAGCTGTTAAATAAACTTTAGTCTTATTAAAAAAAAAAAAGATAGAAATGAAAGAAAGAAAGAAAGAAAGAAAGGAAAATTTAACTATTACCATGCTTTCTGTAGGAAATTAACAAAGGCTGGTTAATAATTAGTATTTACTCATAAGTATAATTTAAACACCAGATAGATTACCCTTGAAACCTATGGAGACCGAAGTAGGCCAAGCATTTCTATCAAGTAGACATGGGAAGGAAATACAATGAGTATTTCAATGAAGAAATTTTTCTTTTCTTTTCTTTTCTTTTCTTTTTTCTTTTTTTCTTTTCTTTTCTTTTCTTTTTTAGAAAACTGAGCAATGTCTAAGAGGAAGGGATATTCAAAGGCCCCAGAACATCTCAGGTCAGATGATGTGTGTACATGAATGTCAATGCCAATCAGTATTCAGATCAGTCAATTACGCAAAACAATGACTGCACTACTTAGAAAGGAAGTTGACATTTGAATGAAACTCCAAGAAACAGCTATGACATTAGCTGTATCCAAATTACCTTAAAATGATTCTTAAATAGAATCTAAGCACAGGATTGCCTATTCCTGGGTCTCAGATGGAGAAATGGAAGCACCACCTGACAAATGGCATTTACAGAGGATTTACTCCATAGATTCCTCCTCACACCACTTGAATTAAAATCTCCACTCTTCCCCATTATCCCTGTGACTTGGGGAAGGTAATTAATTTTTCACAACCTCTGTTTACGCAAAGTTCTGTATATTGCATGCAGCTACTTTTAATATAGTGCCTTATATATGCATTCATTAAATGACAGCTGTTATTTTTTTTTTCAGAGTCTTTGTTGCCCTCTGTAGAGTGCTGTAGCATCACAGCTCACAGCAACCTCAAACTCTTGGGCTTAAGCAATTCTCTTGCCTCAGCCTCCCAAGTAGCTGGGACTACAGGCGCCTGCCACAACGCCTGGCTTTTTTTTTTTTTTTTTTTTTTTTTTTTCCTTTGGTTGTCATTGTCATTGTTTTCTGCAAGCCTTGGCTGGGTTCCAAACTGCCAGCTTCAGTGTATGTGGCTGACAGCCTAGCCGCTGAGCTACAGGCGCCAAGTCATGGTTTTGTTTTTATTTGTTTGTTTGTTTATTGTTATTGTTGAGGATTCATTGAAGGTACAAAGACCCAGGTTACAATGATTGCATTTGTTAGGTAAAGTCCCTCTTATAATTGTGCCCTGCCCCCAAAAGGTGTGTCACACACTGAGAACCCCTCATCTCTCACTGTCCTTCCCTCTCTCTGCTCTCCCATTCCCCCACCCCACACCACGTACTAGCATGTACTTGGTCATTAATTGAATGACAGCTGTTATTAATAATGTTATATAGAAAAAAAGTGATTCAGTTACCATCTTGTACAGATAAGTCTTCATGCTATCTTCCTGGCATTGCCTACATCAAGTTTCTTTGTAGGTTTTGACGGTGGAAGTTTTGAGTCTTGAAATACAAAATAACATAATACTGAGAGATATGAGCAGTTCTCTTTGTGTGAAAATTATGCTGCTCTTCTTTAAAAACCACCTGCATTTTATAGAACCAAAAAAAAAGAAGAAGTTATATTCAAGTTTCTTTCATGACCACAGAAAAGGCCACGTTCTTATCTGAGTCAGAGAAGAAAGACACACACAGCCATTTCTTACTACTGGGAAGAAAACTACTAACACAGCATTACCCACTCTAGTCAAAGGAAAGTAGTTTGCCTTGCTGTCTTCTTGGTCCTGTTTTGTGTGGTTGGAGCTCCTCTGCCATGCTCCCTGTCTCCGGATCCTACCTGCTGGTCCTCCCGCTCCCGAGTCTGTGGCTCACTCTGGCTCTCTCGCTCAGAGGCAGCTCCTGCACGCCTTCCCTCTTCTCTGTCAGGCCCCGTAGATTTGATCATCTCATTACTGACATGCAATGTCCTGTGCTCACTTCTAAAGCAGATATTAACATTTTTATTGAAAACCGAAGTAATTCACTTACTCTGTGAATTCTCCACTGCTTCAAATGACAGGAGGGACCCTATCAGCATATGCAGTCATTTTAGCTGCAAGGAGAAAGAGGTCCTGGTTGAAATGAAGTTCACAGATTTGCTGAAAGGCATGTTTCTACACGCCAGAAAGTGTTTTCCTTTCTAACGTATTCCATTGTTAAACTCTGCGGCCTCTCCACCAGAACTGCCAGTCATAAGGTGTTCAACACACTCTTAGCTGTGAAACTCCGATCTGATTTCTTGGCACCTCACAGTGACAGTTCTTAGAGACCAAAACGGTCTATACGAATTCCCCAGGGCAATGAACAATATTCTACTTTTTTTTTCAGTTGGTTATTTTCCTAAGCCTAGGACAGAGCAGGCAAACCACATACTTACTGTGCTGGGTTGAACATCAAAATCAAAGGGCTAACCCCAGGGCATTTGCCAGTCCTTGGGAGTAAACAAATCCCATATTCCTGGTTCCTGAACTTCTAGGAGCTTCCACAAACTCTTCTTGGAGATCTTCCTGATTTGTTGGTCTGAATTAAATAAATGGTGCCAAAGACACCTGTTAGTACCACCACTAATTTAGAAAGAATTAGGTTTTGCTGAAATAGCCTGGGCTTCTAGAAGGCCCCTGGATATTAGACCTATCTCAGCTGTGTTTAACATCAGCTAAGGTTGTTTAAAACACTTTAAGAAAACTTTCGCCTTCTCTCTAGTCTTGCTTGTCCAGTGAAAAGAATATTAAACTAGATATCAAGAGACCTGAATTCTAATATTGCCAGATCCATGCCTGCCTGAGAATCTTTCCTCTTCTGAAACTCAAGGTCTTCCTAGAGATACAGTGGTAATAATAATGCCCAACCAATGTAGTTCACTAGGTACTTATGAGGATCAAACAAGATAATGTCTGAGAAAGCTTCTGATAAAACATAAACAAACACCATATGAATCCAACTGAACCAGGGGAAGCCTCTTATAGCTATATCCTATTTTCTAATCTTTATTCCAAAGCCATAAAACCCTTAAAAACCAGAAGACTGGTCCAGAGACTACTCAGCCTCAGCCACCAGGCACACACGCATGCACCCCCAATAGCACCAGTGGAAGTTCTGAGCCTCAATACACAGAAAAGAGGGCCAGTGCCTAGCATAGTTCTTGACAGATGGTTAATCATGAAAGCTCTGATGCTGGTGGTCCTGGAGAAGTTTATGGAGGCAACAGCAGCAATGTCATGATCAAAATATTCTGGTCTGTCTCCTTTCCACTATTCTAGCAGAAAACTATATACCTTGATCCATCCATGTCTTTTAAGTGATAAAAATAAGATTTTCTAGCTAATTTCTCTGAAATCTGGGTCCCCTAACCAGATAAGTCTACATAATCCGGCTTCCTCAGATGAACCCAACTAGGAGATATATGAGATCCACAGAAGAAAAAATTAGAGTTTTCTTAAGGACATCTATCAGGCATGAAGAGGATGGAGGCTTCAATAGCAGAGTTCATGCTTTGGGAATTCTTAGAAGAGGAAGGAGACCTACCGATAGGGTAGCCTTTGCATGTAAACTGTTCCTGTGTGTAGTCCAAGGTAACTATAGTTATTTTATGGGTTTGCTGGTAAAGAAATATGTCAGAAGAGCCTAATTCTCCTGTTCAAATTTCTTTCAAGAACAGAAGTGAGGACATAATCACTGACAGAATGTTCTGACTTGGATGGTCCTCAGAATCTTCATAATTGCTATGTGCAGAATGGTGCTCTTTCTCCACCACCCCAGTCCCACACCTTCCCGGCTGCACTCCCACAGACCCAACTAAGTTCATTATTTCAATGAGTGGAACCACTACACCCACAGCTGCTCAAATTTAAAAATGAAATGAAATGAAACCAGGAGTCATCGTCAACTTTTCCCTGAACTTCATGTTCCTAAATGCAGTCAGATCAATCATTGGATTAGAGAATCTGACCTCCAAAACACATCTCGGCTTCACATTCTTTCTCTCCAATTACCATTTTAGTGAAGGATAAACCATCATTCCTGACTTTGTTTTCTTGGCTCTGAGTTGCTATTGTTTGTAAACTGCACGATTATCTTTTGTCTCACTGAGGATGAAAATAAAAGCTTCCAGTTAATCTGTGACGTGTCACTGATGATAAAACGAATCCAGACCTCAGAGATAATAGAATATGGAAGGAAATTAGTAAGTCTTAAAATTAATGAAATACAGCACTTTTTCCCCTTCTGACTCCTGTGTCTGCCTCTATTCATGCCCTCTCCAGTCCCAAAGTTACTGGCCTTCTTTCCGAGGATACTTGAAGTTATTTTCCATACGTTCAGAGTAAAATCCAAAACTAGCACAACTGTAGCCAGGCGTAACTACTCCTAAATTCTGAAAAGAAAGAAAACACGAGTTCTGCCCAAACATTAGAGTTTTGCACATACTCTTCCTTCCGCTCCAAACATCTTTCTAACCCTTCTAACCCATACCGACCTTCATGTTTCAGCTAATTCAAATTGTCATTTGACCAGAAGCTTCTCTTGACCTCCAGACCAGGTCTAGATGTCTCTTCTGTGTTCCCCTAACAGCTTATGGTAAACACAGGTCACACTCTACAAAAATCCCCTCCCTACCTGTCTCTCCCTCCAGACCAGAGAGTTCTTGAGATGAGGGACTATGTTTTGTATACTTTCATTTCCCAATGCCTCATCTGGTACCTGACACCTAAAAATGTTTAATTTAAAATTGACAACACTTGAGGAACCAATGCGAGCTTACCTGCCAAACAATTACATAAGTCCTGGGAGTTTTCTTATAAGAAGTATTGGGTGGTGCCTATGGCTCAGTGAGTAGGGTGCCAGCCCCATAATATAGGAGGTGGCAGGTTCAAACCTGGCCTGGTCAAAAACTGCAAAAAAAAAAAAAAAAAAAAAGAATTATTATTGGTTATTTATCTTTTACTTGGTTCAAACACAAATATCTGTCATACATTTCTCATCAGTGGAAGAAATAATTTTAATGTATATGTATAATCACATGCTCAACTAGAGTTAGATGCTGCTGTGTATTTAGGGTAACCAGCCTCAAGTTAGAAAACCTAACACAATTAGTGTAGCAAGCTTGAGAGAAAACAACTAGGAAAAAGCAATGCAAGAAAAGTCTCAAAGTTCCCAACTCTGTGTGGCATATTTTGTTCATTATTGGTGCTCATATAAAGGGGAGATCACTCAAAGCCGGAACATTTACAGGATTCACTGAGGGCATCAAACTTGAGCATCTCTTGAAGGAAGGGTAGAAGTTAGATTAGTCACATTAAAGAGGAACTATCTGTGGGCTACTGAAAAGAGACCCAATTGTCATTTTATTCAGCTTACATTGTCTTGGTGGATTTAAAAATCTTTTTCAGAAGCATTAGAATCATAATCTTTTGGAAATGGGTTAAATCAATTAATTTAAAATCCATTCTTAGTTACATTCTCAAGAGATTCATTCTGTGCTCTTCGCATTCTCTCATAGATGTCCTTATCCCTGCCACATTATGCTGTTATTCAGCTTAGGAAAAAATACAGATGAATCCTGAGGACAACTAAGGATGATTATTCTGAAAACAGAGAATGTCAGCAACACTCAACGGGCTGAACACAACGTCAGCGTCAGCCTGTTTCAGCCAATGTTAGCGTCTCATCAATTTCTCCAGCCAAAAGTCACAGTGACCTGCAATTGAAGAGGAGCCACTCTATACCACTTAGTCAAAATGACAAGCATGTCCCTGGTGACACAATGTTTGATTAGTTGACCACAGGTTTGCTGGGGTGACAGTGTGTGGGTCTAATTGGAATTGAAATAGCCCCCAAAGTGCTTTTAAAGGCTACTTTCATCTCTGACTCCTCTCTGCATAAAATATTTTTATTTTAACAACAATATTTCAGTTAAAGTAATGATAGAGGATGCTACTCTTACATTACTTTGTCAGCCCATTGCTCACTGGAAAATAGTTATGAGAAAGAGGAAATTGGAGAGTGACCCACCACTGACCCCTGGAGCCTGAGACAGAAATAGAAGTGAAGTGGGAAACCATGGCCAGAATGAAGGACCAAATAGCAGTGGTGTGGGTGAAAAGGGGGTTGGGGCCTCTACTCTGATGTGGTAGCTCAGACTGGATCTTTGTGGATCTTTCTCTCTATTTTGTATCTTTTCTGCAAGCACTAATTTTTAACACAAATTCTACTCCCTTGGTCTTCACCATAAAACTCATTACCAATAGCTACGAATTCTTCAATAGTCTTAATTTATGCCTTCTGTTTTCTGACCTCATTTTCTACCTCAATCCCCCAGCAGCTCAATTTCCAAAATCTCACACTATCTAGATAACCAATAACCAAGAGTTTATGGACTCTTCCATCTCCATCCTGTCCTTTTGACATCTTCTGTTCTTCTCTCAGACAACTGAAATTCCCTGACCAACCATTATAATCACTCCTTTGCATGCACTGCCTAAGAAACCTTTTTACCCTTCTTTATAGTCATGTCTGCTGGTGACAACTTCTTTCAGCTTTTATTTGTCTAAAATGCCATTACTTTGTCTTTATCCGAAAGGAATTGTTTTCGGAATAAAGTATTCACATTAAACAGGTGGCCAGCTGTGTGAACCCTGCCTTCCCTTACCTGGTGCAATAATCATTAATTAGTAACAGGTTACCTGGTTTAAGACAAGACTCAGGTTACAAACACCACACTTTGCTAAAGGTTCAATTTTACTCTTTGGAAAGCCATTTTATACATCATTTACTTATTAAAGCAAATAATACTATGGGAGTGGGGGGACACAGGGTGTGACGCACCTTTTGGGGCAGGACACAATTAAAATTGTCAGCAACACTCTAACAAATGCAATCAATGTAACCTGGTTCTGTGTACCCTTAATGAATCCCCAACAATAAAAAAATTGGGGGGGGACATATAGTTTCAATGTTCTGTGTGGGAAAGATGCCATATCCTCTCTCTTTCACTTCATTCACTCACCTCTGCCATTAAGGAGAAAAGCTTCAAAACACAAAACCCAGAGATACATGGCTTTCTAAAAGATGGTTGTCCAAGAAAAGAGGCCACAAACAGAGGTTAAAAGAAACTGAGTCTGGCCTGGAGTGTCAATGTTATAAACCAGTAGAGTCATTCAGTTGAATTATTGCTGAAATCTTCATAGAAACAAGATGATATTAGTTGTAGCGTTAAAGTCTTTGTCCCCATTGTATTTCTGTTAGAATAATAACATAATTTGGTGCTATATCAAGCTCTGCCTTCTAAGAAGCTCCGCCCTTGACCCCTACATTTGTGTACACAGCCTCTTCCAATACCCCGCACTTACTTTTCTGTTCCCAATATTATTTCTACCTGTAATGAAACAGAATCCATCTTCTTCAGTAGTGGAGCTAACCTATAGCACTGGCAATAGTAGCAAGCATAGGACTTCTGACATCTGGTGGCATTAGCCACTAGCTATTGCTTTAAAATTCTGCACTGTCCCAAGTGGAATTTCCATCCCGTGCTGGTAGGTTCGGGAGGATGTGATTCAAAACCTGTCTGGATTACTTATTTAAAAAAACATCCTGTGGTCAGTTATATATCCATTTTCCCTGTTTCTCCTAGGAAACTAAAAAGAAAGAGAAAAAACTAAAAATTACCTTATGACCATCTTAATTGCTTTTTTTCTACATGTGACTGACCTGACAGATACACCTGAACTTCTTGATTGAAGAAACTGATCTTCCAAAACTTCGCTGACATGTCTTTGGAAACCACTACTCAGAACTCCTGTGCAGGACTCACACACTCTTGTTTTCCTTCCTGCATCTTTGTTTTACTCTTCCTTTTCCTCTGGTGTGGGTTTCTCTTCTTGACTTGGCGGTGAAGGGCCCACTGTGTGACTTGGTCCTCAGTCTTGTCATCTAAACATGAATACAGTCTATGTGCAATAGCTCCTAGACCCGTGCCTCCATCCACACATCTCTCCTGGATGATAAGCATGTATCCAACAACCTACTTACCCTGTCCATTGGGATATCTAATTAGCGTCAGAAATTCAGCATGCCCTCCACTAAACTCATCATCCCCTTCACATCTGCTCCATCCAAATTGTTTTCACATTTGAATTAATGACGACTACAATCTTCCAATTACTCAGGACAAAAACCCAAGAGAGAGTCATCTGTGACTCTCTCATCTCACTTATCCCTCACTAGCATTGCCTATTGGTTCTGCCTTCAAAATGTGAACAGAATCCTATGACTTTTCACTATCTGCACTGACATCCCCATCTGCACCTTCCTCTTCTCAATCAGACTGGGGCCATCACTTCCTCCCCAGGCTCTGCTCCTACCTCCCTCCAGGGTATACACAACACAGTCACCCAACTAATCCATTTTAAAGAGTTAATCAGATCAAGCAAGTAACTCCTCTGCTCAAATCTCTCTAGTGGCTCCTCAATTCACTTACAGAAAAAGCCAAAGTCCTTACAGGATGCTAAAGGCTGCAATATGGTCTGAGTTCATCTCCTACCACACAGCCTTTCTCTCCCTCCATTGCACCTGTCTGACACTCTCAGACCCATTTTAGGACTTCCCCATCTGTCTGGAAAGCTCTTCCTCCCTGTATTTAGCTCTCTCATCTCCAAATCAACACTCAAGTGTCCCTTTGATAATGATGTCTATTCTGAATTCTTTTTAAAAAACTTTCCCTTCCAGGTATTGCTATTCCCTCTCCCCGTGCTCACACTTTCTTTTTACCCTCTGGCTCTTATACCCCCCCCAATTACCATATAATTTACATTTTTATTGTTCTATATTCCCCTGTCAAGAATGTAGGCACAAGGGGTCAGGAGTCTTTGTCCTGAGTCTTTGTCCTGAGTCTTTGTCCTGATGTTTTCTCGGGGTTCTAAGACAGTAGCTAGCAAAATATCGTGCTCAAAAGATGCATGGTATGTGTTGACTGGATGAGCCTGCACAACAAAAAAAACACAGAGGCTTCCAGTATTACCACTGAGACAAAGGCAGTTTTAAGCCCCCAGCATGTCAAGCTTACTACTCCACAGATTTTATGTTGCCCATTTTCCTTTAATCCTCACAGTTTTCAGCCCATTTGCCTCACATTGACCTGTTCTAAGCATTTTCTTAACATTTGCTAAAAATATAGACTATTATTGGCTTGGAAAAATCATAAATTAAATGACCAATTTATGTAGAGATATGGACAGAAAAGAAGCCATACTCTGTGAAATAATTTAAAGAGGTTTATTCTGAGCTAAACTTGAAGATCATGACCCACAGCTATGCCCAAGCAGTGGGCTTAGTGTGGTTGGGCTACAATTTGGTTTTATGTATTTTAGGGAGACAGGAATTACAGGTAAAGTCATCAATCAATACATAGAAAACCTACATTGGGTTGGCCCCCAAAAGTGGGACATCTCAGAGTGGTGGTCTTGTAGGCTATATAGAGGTCGGGTTAAAGATTCCTTAACTGACAGCTGGCTGTAACAGTTGTCTAAAAGACCAGGAGCCAGAGAAAGCAAAGCAAGAATTAAAATAAGATAAGATGAGATAAGATAAGATAAGATAAGGATCTGTTAATCAGAGACAAAGTACCGACTGATGCCCAGACTCAAGTGGTTTGTTCTGTATATTGAGGACCTGCAGGTACGTTTTGCATAGCCTAAGGCCTGTTAATGAGTCACAATGGACATCTCTAGGAAGGTGGGGCTCCCTCATCTGCCTTCTTAAGGATATGATAATAGACTAAGAGAGCCAAGTACCTACTGCTTTGCTTGTGAATTGTTTCTTGTCCCCTATCACTTTACAATACACATTTCTCTGAATAGAGTGTGAGTTCCCTAAGGGCAGGGGGAGGAGTTTTTCTTGCTGGAGTCACTAATTCCATAGTACATGGTGGGTTGGAGATGCTGAGGGCATGTTTGTTTCCTGGAAGTTAAGCCACCTAAATTCATTTGCTGAAGGCCATCTGAGAGTACCACCTCGTTTATGCAGCAAGACACACACATAAGGAAAAAATCATATGAAATGGCAAAGCTTGGATTCCAACTATCCCCAGAGCACTAAAACTGTCCTATTAGGTTGTACACAGCAGGGCCCCAGTCACAGTTTATACAAAGAGTGGTGAAATATCAGAGATGGGTTTTTTACTGTCTCAATCACCTTAACTATATTTGATAGTTAGAATTAAGAAGAAAGAAAAAGAGATGCCTGAAAATAAATTTTATTTTTTCCTGTTTCTTACACAAAGGTGGAAGACTCCTAAACGTGTTAATCAAAACAACATAGGTGGTGAGTGAAGAAAACACTGGCTGGGATATTATTTAGCTGTACTTTAAAAAGCATTATTATGAATTTATTTGCTAGACTTTTCAAAGCACAGTGCCTTTTTAACTTCATCTTTCTTTTCTTTTTTTTTTAAATCATGATACGTGTATCTTTGGAGAGTGACATCTAAAGGAAGAACTTTGGACTTCTATTCAGAAGTCTTGAATGTTAAGCCCAATTCTGTATTTAAATATAATTCTGTATTTAAGCAATTCTGTATTGCTATATCATTTGGAGTAAGTCTTTTTTTTTTTTTCAGGTTAATGCGAGGGTATGATTGATTAGGTTAAGCATTTTCGTTTGTTGGGTGAGGTGCCTGTTGTAATTGTGCCCCTCACTCAGGAGGGGCATCTCCCTGTCTACCTGTCTACATTATGCCCATTACTTGGGAGCACAATCTCCCTCCCTCCTCCTCTCTCACTCATCCTTTCTCCTCTGTACCCGCAACTTGAATTAAATTGAGTTTTTCTCTTGTGTGGGAATATATTAGTTTGTCTGAAGGCTTCATATTAAGTATTGAATACAGTGGATACTTGCTTTTCCTTTCCTGTGATACTTTACTACAGAGAATGTTCTCCAACTCTGTCCAAGATAAAACAAAAGATGTGATGTGTCCATTTTTTATGGCTAAATAGTATTCCATGGTATACATATGCCACAGAGTATTAATCCATGCACGAGTTGATGGGAACTTGGGTTGATTCCACACCTTGGCAATTATCAGTTGAGCTGAAATAATCGATCTAGTGCAAATGTCCTTATGGTAAATGATTTTTTGTTCTTCTGAAGAAGACAGATGAATGGCCAACAAACATATGAAAAAATACTTATCATCCCTAATTATCAGAGAAATGCAAATCAAAACCACCCTGAGTTATCACCTAAGCCCAGTGGAGTAAGTCTTCACCACTAGGGGCTTCTGCTTAGCTGTAAAATGAGGGTATGTGCCTGATAACTACTGGATTCCCTTCAGAACCTAAATTCAATGACCATCATTCTATAGGTCCACAATGTACCACCAAAAAGCAGGTCACAGTCAGATTTCTGTGAAAGAGTTAAACTCCAAGTGAAAAATACCTCTATTCATTACTTCTTTAGGAATTCTGTTCCTCCTCTGTGTAATCAAAAGTGAAAGCCGCCTAAGGGATATAAGAGAACAATGCATCATCATTATTATGATTAAATAGAGAAAGACCCAGAGCCGGCTTGCCATTGTGGAAATCACATATTAAAACTTTGTTGTGGACATTCTTATTTCTCAGTCTTTCCCCACGGGATGTTCCCAGTGACAACTGATTATATCACATAGGGGAAAAGACATGTCTATTTTAGCAAATCTTAGTTCTATTAGTCAGTTCTTGTCAACAAGCAAGAAAAGTAAACTCAGCTATCTAAAATAACCAAGGAATGATTTGGAAGGATGCCAGGGAATCCCAGGCCAGGCTCAGAGAACAGGCAAAAATCCACAAAGGTCTGAAGACTAGATGGCATAGGCATAATTTGAGTTCTACTATAGGAAAAATCTGGTCCTTGCGTTCCCACTATGACCTATATGAGCCCAAAACATTCTTCCCACCCAAATCACATGGGGTGCTGGAAGAAAACACTCCAACTTCTGGCTAAACCAAGGAAGAGGCCCCTCAAATTACAGACCAGAATGGGAGTCTTAAGCCAGGAAATACGTAAGCCTCCCAGACCCCACACTCCGGAACAGGCCCCTGACAGGGATAAGAGGCCCCGAGAGGTATGTGTTAGGGGCTTGGGGTGGCAACTGCTCAATAGCAGGGAACAGAAAATAGCAAATATGTGTATACAGGTCAAATTATTAGTAAATAAATTATATATGAATAATTTTGTTTACTGGGTTAGGTGGGAAGTGGAAAACACAGGGGTCAAAGCCATTGCGTAATACATGGCCTGCAAATTTTTTATATTTTAATTCTATGAGTAAAATGTGAATAAATGCTTTCAGTAAAAATTCAAATGTTATTTAAACATAGTGTAAAAATTTACAATACTCCTTTATATCCCTCAATTTTGCTCCATTTCCCAAAGGTGACCACCATATCCATTTGTTGTTAAGACTTCTAGAAATTTTTCTATTGATAAAAATATAAATGAAATTATAATTTATACACTTTACATAGGTGCATAAATGTAAAATAATATATAATTATGTAAGTATGCAGCTCGCCTTTTTCACTAAAAATATACATGAAAGATGTTTCCAAATAAGGCCACATAAATCTACCTATTCTCTTTAACTGCCTAGTATTCCACTATCTCTATATATCATATTCAACTAATGTCTATTGATAGGCATTTAAATTGATTTCAAACTTTTAAATGCAAGCAAAGCACTAAACAGTCATTTTAAAGAACTTGGCAGGATACGTGTACACGTGTATGTTGCTCCTCCTTAAAATGAATTGGTGTGGTGTAAGCTCTGTATTTATTCAAGCAGCAGTCTTCACTTTTCTGAGTTATTCATCTTCTACAGGAAGAGGAAAGGAACTTCATTTTCTAATCTGATTATAGGTTATGCCAGTTAGGATGATTTTAACTTATATAACAGAGATGCAATAGAAAAATGAATAACATAATTAGGGAGTTCATTGTCTCACAACAAGAAATTCAGAGGTAGAAGATTTCAGGGACAGAGCAACAGAAACCCAGTCTCCCCTCCTTTCTCTCCTGCCTTCTTTAGCATGGTGACTCTGTTTCGATTTCAAGGTGTCCCTTCCCACACAACACTCAACCAAGAAAAAAAGCATAAATCAGTGTCCTGTGTCCTTTTTTGAAGATTAAGAAAAAATCTCGAAAGTTACTCCCAATGAACTTTCATTTCTATCTGGTGAAGGGAACAGAATTACCCCAACTGATTTAGATGAGAAAACATACACTATCTCTACCCTGGCAGCTAGAGAAAAGCTTGTGAAACTTAGGGCTGCCCAGAACTTAAATAAGCACCAGGCAAACAACAATGTCCACAGCACTAACAAAGCTCAGAATCCCCTAAGGAAAATTCATGTTATATACAGGTGGATCATGTGTGCACACTCGTATCAAGCAGTGAAGCACACCACCCTCAGGAAGTCATTAGAATGTCCAGTAATTCATTCCTCTTGTCCTGGATTTTATAATTGCAAAACTATGGGAAAGTGATATTCCTATCACTGACCCCCAGAAGAAAACGAGAAGTCATAGACTCCCATGGAGATAACATCTAGACAAGAGACAAGGTGGATTTCATGCTTTCTCTATCCCGCCCTTTCTCAGCTCACCCCCTTTATTACTCCAGCCTCATAAACATACACTTCGGAAGTAAAGTCATGGGAGTGGAAATACTGTGTTTCTTTGAAATAACTGTTCTGCCTAAAGAAAATGACAGCTTCAGTATATCTGTATGTGTATTTGTGCACACATGTACACATGCGAGTATGTGCATGTATATGTGTGTACATTTCTATATTATAAATAAGCATTTATAAAATAGAGACAAACCAAGAAGAAGAATTTTTAGTCATTCAAAACCCTGCAGCAAGAAATAACCACTGTTGACAGAGGATTATATCGTATTGTATTTAAGAACTCCTTTTCACATCCATCTTTGTTTATTCTACTGAACAAAATCAAGCAATACAGCTTTTGCATCACCACACACTCAATGTTCGATATCATTCTTAAAGCTCGCTAATAAAAATGTTTAAATGTCTTTATCGGAATTTCTGTGTAAGTTTTATCATAATACAATGGAAGCAATCAAGCAAAATAAAATGAAACACAACCCCTACTCTAACACTGTGCTCAGAAGTTATTATGAAACACACAGTAATATAAGTTCTGACTCACTAAATTTTATCACCCCATCTACGAGGATAAGAGCCTTCCCCAGAGCAGCTGTGTCTCTAACCCAGATGTTCCACTGGTGTTCTTCCTTCCCGGGCCACTCCGGTGTTGACTGGCACCTCCTCTTTATTTCGTTTTAGTGACAACCCACTGTCAGTGCTGCAACAATGTGGCATTAAACAGGAATTATACCCAACAGCGCTCTTTGAAAATGGAAATGAGAGTCTTCATTAATTTAGAAAATCCAGGACTACATATTAACATATTCTGCAATAATTTCTCTCCCTGATTAAGCCAATGACTAAACAAGTACTCATAGCCATATTATCCAGCCCATTTGCTTCAACATTTCCTCTGGTTAAAAAGCAAGCATTTGTTTTTTAAATTCGCAGCCTCTGAAAGTTAAAGAGGTAATCTTCGATCAAGACAAGTTACAATCAGTTCACACCAAAATCCAGGGAAAGACAATTCCCTCTGGTTCAGTTGTGCGGCTCTAAGCAGCACACTGTGTGCTAACGGGGATGTGGGACAGTGTAGGTAATGTTGCTGTGAAAGTCCCCTGCCCAGTGGCCATGGTCTGTGTCCTTTCAACTGCCGACACCTGTTCATGGACCCTGTCCTTGATAGAGCCATATTGTAAGAGCATTTTAAAATAAAGACATGTTAACATGGCAGCCTTCAATCACTGTGTTTTATCTTAACTCAAGCACAACTTTGTGGATAATCTTGGAAATTCTAAAAAATAAATAAATAGAGAAAGATTAAGGAGTAGAGTTAGAAGAACCTGATTTACTAAAGTGGCAAAAAGAAAAGTATTTTTTAAAATCCTCTGTGCTCTAATCGATTGCCATAGTATTAAAACTAATAAGTGGTGATAAAATCTGGTGTTGTTAGCCATAAGAAAAGCTTTTAAAATACAGAGTTTGACTAATAATTACACACATATGTTTGTGTATATGTGGACGCTGCCCTTAGTGTCAGGTTTTGATGTGTAACCTTTCAAGGCTGTCAGTAATTCATGCCACACAGCAGGGACAGGTCCTTCTATGTCAGAAACCAAACACAAGGTTGTCTGTTCTAATATATAAATGTACCACTTGGCACCTGAATTTTAATTGTGTATTATTCTGCTGGGGTTCAACAACCTGGTTATTTTTGGTAGAAATGTAAGACAACATAGCATGTGGGTAAATTTAGAGTGCCCTGAAGCTAGAGTCCAGCTGTCACAGGCAGCATCTGACATTTGCTTGGGGAAGATATAGCTTTCAATGAGCAGGGCATCAGCAATAGCAGGTCACTGAGAACTGCCACCAAAAGTCACTGATTCCTGGAAGCTATGACTGGTGTCTTGATACCCTGGAAGTTTTCCCAGACAACTTGGCTAGAGCAGATAGAGCTCAACTTATGCCCTTACTCATATGTATTTTCTTGCTGATCTTGGAGGATGAGAGCAAGGGAGAACGGTATGTTTGATTTGATTTTGCAGGGGACAGACCAACACTTTATTCATTCTGTCAGTCATCTAACAAATATTCATTAAGCACTTACAATGTACCCAACATTTTATTAGATGCTACAAATACCATAGTCAGGGAAAACAAATATTTTCGTGGAAATGTTTGTTTATTAAGACAAGAAGTTCAAGCTCGGCGCCTGTAGCTTAGTGGCTAGGGTGCTAGCCACATACACCAGAGCTGGTGGGTTCAAATCCAACCTGGGCCTGCCAAAAAACAATGACAAGTACAACCAAAAAGTAGCCAGGCATTGTGGTGGATGCCTTTAGTCCCAAATATTTTGGAGGCTGAGGCAAGAGAACCACATAAGCCCAAGAGTTTGAGGTTGCCACAAGCTATGATGCCATAGCACTCTACTGAGGGTGACAAAGTGAGACTTTGTCTCAAAAAACCCCACAAAAACAAAACAAACAAACAACAACAAAAAAAAAAAGACAAGAAATTCAAGTCCTAATAGGGAAGATTAAATGAACCAGGCATGGTGGCATATGCCTGTAGTCTCAGTTACTCAGAAGGCTGAGGCAGGAGAACCTCTTAAGCCCAGGAGTTTAAGGTTGCTGTGAGGTACAATGATGTCACCACACTCCAGCCTCTAGCCTGGGAGACAGAATCCTGTCAAAATAGGAAAGAAAGAAAGGAGAAGGAGAGGGAAAGGGAGAAGGAGGAAGAGGAGAGGAGAAAAAGAAAAGAGAGGAAGGAAGCGAGGGAGGGAGGGAGGGAGGAGAAAATCTAAAATGAAACTTTATATCACGCCCATAAATGAAAAACCCATATCATCATCTGCCATAAGTCAAAAGTAAATAATCATAAAAATAAAGTTTTACAACAAAACAATTCTAGATGTCATTGCCTTTAAAAAAGTCTGAGACATAAATAGGTTTTCATCAAAAAGGGAGTTTAGCAACTATTAGGAAGGTTTTTAAAAGCATGTTGGTTAGATATATTCCTAAGTATTTCTTTTTCTTTCTTTTCTTTTTCTTTTTTCTTTTCTTTTTTTTTTTTTTTTTTTTTTTTTTTTGTTAGATATTGTGAAGGGAATTGTGTCCTTGATTACCTTCTCATCTTGGCTGTTATTGGCCAAAATATGGATTCAGCCTAAAAGCCCACCAACCCTGGAATGGATTAACAAGCCTTGGTATATGTAGACCATGGAAGACTATTCAGCCATTAAAAAAGATGGAGACTTTAATCCTTTGTATTAACCTGGATGGAGGTAGAACATGTTCTTCTTAGTAAAGCATCACAAGAATGGAAAAGCAAGAATCCAACGTACTCAATTCTGATATGAAGCCAGTAAATGAGCTAATACAGGGGGTGGGATGGGGAATGAGGGAGAGGGGGTAAGGGAGCAGGGAGGGGGCTGGGGGTCACAGTGTATGGCACACCTCTTGGGGGCAGGACACAATTATAAGAGGGACTTTATCTAACAAATGCAATCAGTGTAACCTAATTCTTTGTACCTTCAATGAGTCCCAAATAATAAAAAATAAAGCAAAATAAAAGCATGTTGGTGAAGATAATGGAAAATGTAAACAAATGCCCTTGGTGGGTAAGAGTATAAATTAGAACAACCACTTTGGAATGCAATTTACAAAGTTTACGTTATATATGTATATCATCTTTATTTTACATTATATATGTAAAATATCATCTTTATATACATTATATATGTATATCATCTATATTTATGTAATAATATAAATAAATATTATTTGTATATTATATATAATGTTTAAGTATTTACTTATATGCATTGAATTGAACATAGGAATTCTACTTCTAAATATATACCTTAGAGCAAAACTCAGTGAATTAGTAAATATTTTAAACTTTGCCACACAATCTTTGCAGCATTTTAGGGAAAAAATCATCATAGGTAATAAGCAAACAAATAAGCATAACTGAACACCAACAGAAACTTATTTATGAACACTAAAATTTAAATTTTGTATAATTGTGTATGTGCTATGATTTGAATATGTCCCCCCAAAATTCATATGTTGAAAATTTAGTCCCCAGAGCAAAAGTGTAGAGAGGTGAGACCTTTAAGAAGTGATTAGGTCAGATGTTTAAGAGGTGATTAGATCATGAAAATTCCACCCACACAAAAGTATCAATGCTATTGTAGGAGTGGGTTTACTATTGCAAGAGTGACATTGTCATAAAACCAAGTTCACCCCTCTCTGGCTGTCTTTTGACACGTGATGACTTCTTTCACCTTATGACTCAGCAAGAAGGCCCTCACCAGATGTGGCCCCTTAATTGTGGGCTTCCCAGTTTCCAGAACCACAAGCCAAATACATTTCTGTTCATTATAAATTATTCATCTATGGTATTTCTAGTAACACAGCACAAAACAAACTAAGATAATTAATCTTCTTCTTCTTTTTTTTTTTTTTTTTTTTTAGACAGTCTTACTTTGTCACCCTTGGTAGAGTGCTGTGGAGTCACAGCTCACAGCAACTTCCATCTCTTGGGCTTAGGAGATTCTCTTGCCTCAGCCTCCTGAGTAGCTGGGACTACAGGTGCCCACAACAACGCCTGGCTATTTTTTGTTGCAGTTTAGCCAGAGCTGGGTTCAAACCCTCCAACCTTGGTATATTGAACTGGCTCCCTACTCATTGAGCCACAGGCATTGCCCATAGTTAATCTTCATTTGATTTATTAACTTTTTAAAAATATAAAATCTATCCTTAGCTCACTGTCTATACAGAACAGGTGGCAGGCTGGATTTGGATCCCTAGGATTCAAATTTTGCTAACCTTGCTCTAGAGAAATTCACCTTCACGTAGCTAAGGAGAGATGTACAACTGTGATTGCAGGGGTGTTTTTAATAGCAGTCTTAGTTTGATTTTCCAAGACTAGGTCCTGAAACAAGGATTTGAGTGCACATATAGGCAAGCTTCATTAAATTGCACTTTGCTGTATAGCACCTCATGGATGTTATGTTTTTTGTAAGTCAAAGTTTTGTGACAACCCTGAGTGGAGCAAGGCTATCAATGTCATTTCCAACAGCCTGTGCTCACTGCAAGCCTCCGCATCACATTTTTGTAATTGTCACACTATTTTTAACTTTTTAAATTATTTTTATATCTGTTATGATAATTTGTATTTAGCGATCTTTGATGTTGTTATTGTTTTGGGGTGGCAAAACCATACCTGTTTACTATGGCAAACTGAAGCTACAGATGTGTGTGCATTCAGACTGCTCTATCAACTGGCCATTCCCTCGTTTCTCTTTTTTTCTTTCTTTCTTTCTTTTTTTTTTTTTTTTTTTTTTTTTTGGCCTCCCTGTCCCCTGAGACACAACAATATTAAAATTAGGCTGAAAAATAGCTTTACAATGGCCTCTCAGTGTTCAAGTAAAAGCAAGAGTTGCATATCTCTCACTTTGAGTCAAAAGCTAGAAATGATTTAACCACAGTGAAGAAAGCACATGAAAAGCCATGACAGGCCAAAAACTGTGTTTTGCACCAAACAGTCAGCCAAGTTGTGAATGCAAAGGAAAAGTTCTTGAAGGAAATGAAAAGTGCTACTCCAGTGAACACATGAATGATAAGAAAGCAAAATAGCCTTATCGCTGACGGAAAGTTTCAGTGGTCTGGATAAAAGATCAAACCAACCAGAATATCCTGAAGCCAAAGCCTAATCCACAGCAAGGCCTTTACTCTCTTCAATTTTATGAAGGCTGGAGAGGTAAGAATACCAGAGAAGAAAAATTTGAAGTTAGCAAAGGTTGGTTCCTGAGGTTTAAGGAGAGAAGCCATCTTCACAGCACGAAAGTGCAGAGTGAAGCAGTGAGGGCTGATGAAGAATCCGCTGCAGCACCTTATGGAGAGTATGGAACAAAGATCATTGATAAAGGTGGCCGCATCAAACAACAGATTTTCAATGGAAACAAAACAGCCTTCCATTGGAAGAAGATGCCATTTAGGGATTTTCTACCCAGAGAGGAGCCTTCAAAGCTGCAAAAGGCAGCCCGACTCTCTCGTTAGGGATGAATGTAGTTGTTGACTTTAAGTTGAAGCCCAACAGAAAATCCTAAGACCCTAGAAAATAAGGTTACATCTACTCAGATTGTGTTCCATACATGGAACAACAAAGGGTAGAACAGTGTTTTCAGAATAAGTTACTGAATATTTGAAGCTTATTGTTGAGACCTACTGCTCAGAATTGAAGATTTCTTTCAAAACATGATTGCTCATTGACAATGGACCTGGGTTATTCAAGAGCTCTGATGGAAATGAGTGGGTTTTTTTAATTTCCACTAACACAACATCCATCTATAGCCCATGAATGAATAATTTCAAACTTTAAGTCTTATTTAAGAAATGCATTTTATTAGACTATAGCAGCCATAGATAGCGATTCCTCTGATAGATCTAGGCAAAGTCAATTAAAAACCTTCTGGAAAGGATTCTATTTTAGATGCCATTAAGAACATTCAAGATTCAAGAGAGGAGTTCAAAATATTATTAGTAAGAGTTTGGAGGAAGTGCATTCCAACATCATGGATAACTTTGGGGTTCAAGACTTCAGTGGAGAAAGTAACTGCAGACATGATGTATATAAGATGAGGACAAGAATTAGAAGTAGATCCTGAAGACATAATTAAATTTCTGCAATCTCATGAGAAAACATGAATGAATGAGAAGTTGCTTCCTATAGATGAGCAAATAAGGTGGTTTCTTAAGATGGAGTCTACTCCTGATGAAGATACTAAAGATACTGTTAAAATGACAACAAAATATTATATAAACTTAGTTAATAAAACAGTGCCAGCATCCACAGAATGGACTCCAATATTAAAATAAGTTTTAGTGTGCATACAATGCTATCAAACAGCATCATATGCTCAGAGAAATCTTTTGTGAAAAAAACTGATATAGTTGCTTTTTGTTAGGGAAGTACCACAGCCACCCCAACCCTCAGCAACCACCACCCTTATCAGTCAGCAGCCATAAGTATGTCTGTAGTTTATTTGGGAAGTGATTCTAGAAAAAAAGAACAAGTGGGGAAGTGGAGAAGCTAGATAGGGAAAGGCAGGAAGCCCAAGGGTAATCAACAAATTACCACTATGGGATGTGAAGCAAATACCAGTGGGGAACACACCTCAGAGTTTTCTCACAGTAGGCATGAGAAAAGCTGGGATATTTATCCACTAAATTACCGTCTGTCCTTGAATGCAGGCTGCTTCTGGCTCTCCAACATCTGAACTTGCCCTGCTTGTGGTCTAAGTACGCCAGTACAAACTGCCCACCCCCCAGCACAGTGTGCAGGCTTTGGCACGGAAATGTGAATGCCAACTGGTGTGAGGACAAAAACAGTAGCATTTACTAAACACCAAACAGTTATAAACATGAACCTGTAAATGGATAAATTGTCATCGGCTTAAACAAAGGAAAATCATGTAACAGTTCACGTAAATAGTGTAGCTCTACATTAATAATAAATTTCAATATGTGATACTGAGAAAAAACTAAATTTATGTCATAATAGTTGTAATATATAATATTTTCATACAGTTCAAGAGAATGCAAAACTGTAGCAAATTCAGGAATAGCAGGTACCTTTGGAAAACAGAATAAGGAAGAGAAGGAAAAAAGACCTTGGCTTTATCTCTATTTTTTTGTTTAAGAGAAAAGACATACGTGGAAAATTTTAAGTATGAAAAGTCTGTGTGTCTGTATGTGGGTTTTCATATTAGTGTTTTTATATTTTTCTTTGTGTGTGTATGAAATTTCATACTGGAAAATGTTTTAAAGAAATGTGTCTATGAATCTGGGTTGTTCTTGTCAAAGGAATAAACTTCTAGCAGGAAATGAAGTAGATATACAGGAAAAAATAAAACCTTGAGAGTATTTGGTAAAGGTAAAGAAGTTTTCAATATTCAGGGTTTTTTAAACATTTTAGAAGTTTTCAATGTTTGGTATTTTTATTTTTTTATTTTTACGTTTTGGAGACGGAGTCTCACTCTGTCACCCTGGATAAAGTGCCTTGGTGTCATAGCTCACAGAAACCTCAAATTCTTGGGCTCAAGCAATCTTTTTACTTCAACCTCCCAAGTTGCTGGAACTACATGTGTCCACCACAATGCCTGACTAGTTTCCTATTTTTTAGTAGAGACAGGGTCTCACTCTTGCTCAGGCTTGTCTCAAACTCATAAGCTCAAGCCTTGACCTCTCAGAGTGTTGGGAATACAGTTGTGAACCACCACTTCACACCATTATTCAGTATTTTTAAAGTCATTAATTTTGGTAGAGAAGAATAGTATGGCTATGACACATGTGAGTTTATAATAAAATAGCTAGAAAGATTCAAGAAAATATCTGACAAAGTACTTTGAAAAGGGTAAGTGCTGTGCTATGTAAACTAGTATAATTATTTCTAAATTGCAGTGACTTTGGGGAATGCTCAAATACCTGGTGTTAGTTGTTGGGTATTTATGGAAATTTTTGTCTACTGTCCAAACAGAATTTCCTTTTTCTCTTTTTTCCTCCTCTGTCATGACAGAGGCTCTAGATTTGATAAAATCACATGCACATTTTGATCATCTGGATTATCAAAAGCTGAAGGTTGAAAAAGGTCAGTGGCGGATAGAGTAAGGGGGCATGGGTAAATTCATGCCTACAGGGACATCGCACGATTTTGGGGTGAAGGGCACACTTATGACTTTGACTTAAAATATACAAAAGCAAACTACATAACCAAATGTGTGTACCTCCTTAATATTCTGATATTTTAAAAGATATTGAATATTGCTTATGCTTTACACATAATTGTTTATGGCAAGAATGACGGTAAGAATGTGTCTGGCAAATATCAACTGCTTACAATGTTCCAGCTGTGGGATACATGCTTTGTAGACATAATCTCATTTTATTACACGTTATTACAGAGATTGGTTGCTATCCCTATTTTGCAGAGGGGGAGAGTGAAACACAGTTCAATTTGAATGACTTGCCTATGAACATAAAATTAGGACCTGGACTGGCTGGGGAGTAAAATGAGTCCTGTCAGCTAATTAAGAGCCTGGAACTTTATTCAATCTGCAACACATTGCCCCCCCCCCCCCCCCAGCCCCCAAATAAAAACATATGTATTTGTAAGTCAAATTCCACTGTACAGAGCCAGAAAGCATCAGGTTTTATTTTAGCATTTCTTAAATTGGATATTACTACATTTTGGAAATCTTTGGGGTCATACATACTCCATTATAATATATTTCATCGTAATAAGATTTAAGCTATTTGCCGTAATCCACTTTAACAATTGCATATTTGGAATTTTCGCATATTAAATTAAACTACACAAGAGAGCCAAGACAAGTTAGTCCCTCCTGAGTGCCATGCATGAGGACATTCACTTTATGAAAACACCTAAATCTCAGATAGGGAAGTCTTGGATCCCCGCATGATGCTGCCTCTGGCAGTATGTGTCACACTTCAGCACCTAGCCAGCAGCTGACCTTGTCCTATTCTTTTCCAAACCCCCAAAGTGCTAACAGTCTGGCTGTCACCACTGTGTTAGTGCCAGGCTAACTCAGCACAATCCCACAGGTTTTGCAAGAGCCAACTTCTGAACTTCGCTGTCCTTGCTTCTCATTTGAGATAATGACCCTTCAGGCTATCCGCTCAAGGCTCTAGTAAGAACTAATGGCATACTGTTTTGTAAAGTGTGTTGTGGTGCTAACAAGCCTAAAATCACAGTGACTTACAAGATTTATTCTTCTGCAGGAGAGATGCAGGTGAGCGGCAAGTGTGTTTGCTACATGACTGGGCTTGTAACCAGGGCTGGGCTTCCCTGGGCTGTGCTAGGTACATTGGCTGGATTTTCGTGTCCACTCATCCTGGGTGCACATGACATTAGCAATGTCCATGTGAGCACTGAAGGAGCAGCCACTGCCCACGGCCTGGTGTTCCCACAGTGGAGGACAATGCTCAAGTGTTCTTTATTGGCTCCCTTTCAAAACTCTAGCAGTAATAATGATAGTAGCAGCTGCATGTATTAAGTGCCTCAGCTTAAGTCTAAAATTTCATTTAATTATCATAATAAGCCTAAAAGCATGGCCCATTTTATAGTTGAAGAAACTGAGCATGAGAAGAGGTATATGATCCTCCCAAGGTCACATGACTAGTAAATTAGGGGACCGGAGTTTCAACGCAGGTTTATTGGAAGCCAAAACACACAAGCTCTGCCCTGGCCCACACAGCGCCTGGTGTTGAGAGTGGGGAGGAGCGAGGTTATGGGGTGGAAGGCAGAAGGTCTGGGAAGTCAGGTATTTTGACTGTCATGGTTTCTCTCTTAGCAAATTGCATCAATAAGTTTAATTTTTTTTTTTCACCATAGAGCTTTTTCATCTTTATGTGAGCTTTGGTAATTTATTATCATGTTTCTGAATTAGAATACCTATTATTTTGTTAGAAGACAATGGTAACACCAAGTTTAACTGGAAGACATTTTCATTACTGCAAATTTTACAAATATATATCTCATCTGATAGAAAGAGCCACAAGTACAGACAGAGATAATGACCTCTCCGTAGACTTTTGTTCAAGGAAAGCCACCTAGAGCTTGTACAGTTTTCTATAATGCTTAAAAGCCCTGCGGCGATGGATTATTTTGGAAGAGTGGTAACTTGGAAGTGTGACTTCTAGCTATAGAATTATAGGGCCTTTGCATTTACCCAGAGTTAACATCAGAAAACTTTCATAAGTGACAGATGATGGGATTTTTTTGTTCTCCACCTGATATTTATGTTATCCTTTTAGGCTTCCTTGTTTTAATTTTGATGGTAATAGGATATCGTGTCTCCTTTTCTTCGAACCCTGAGATTAATAAAATGTATTCCTGGAGACTTCCCATTCACATATGTGCTATTATCTCAAAATCTTGCTCTAAGGAAACACCACAACCCTCCATCCCTTCCTGCCCTTTTCTCCATGTTACTTGTCAAACCGATATTGGAAATGAGCCTCTGACCTTTTTTTCTCCCACACAATTTCTAATAAAGATGCTGCGACACGGCCGTATCCTAGTAACTAGATTTTACACTGAGAAAGACGATTAAGAAAGAGTGGGAGATAGGGCTGGTTCCGACTATCAGCAAAGGTAATTTGCTAGTCTTGCTCTCTTTCTTGATTTCCTTAATTTAGATGAATAACCGACCTAAGCTCAATGTTCTTTCTGATAAAAAGACTGTCCTATAGCCCCACATTAGCATATTTGCTTTTGATTACCTTGCAGAACTCTATTTGCTCTCTTTTCTTAAAAGCTTAATAATTCATATAAGGCTTCAGAGGAATCGTGGCTGAAAAATCCCAGCTCCCCTGCTGAGGTTAAATGGCAGGCTTCAAATAATTTTTTAAATAAATAATCAAGAGAGGTACTCCGTCTTGCCTCTGAACTGCCGCGTAAGCACTTCCTCAGTCACCTGACTTTGCAGAGACTTAAAGAAATCAGTAGTCACGCAGTCAGGAGGGACAGAGATGGCAACTGCGCCACCGCAGGGCTTGGTGAGACTCGGGGAATCCGCCACTTTCCATGCAGTAGCTCCTTTGCACTCCTAAGTCAAGGGCATGGCATTGCATGAAGGAATAAAATGTATTCTTCTCAGGTAGGACTCGGGTTTAGGAAGAGAAGGGACAATGCATGAGCGTCCTGGAGAGGGGCCTTCTGGCTGCCCTCGGCGCACTCTGCCCGGCAGCACCTGAAGGGCGTGGGAAGAAGTTCACGGGGGAGCCTGTTGCTGCGTTGCTTTCCTGGTCGCCGAGGGAGGTGGGTGCTGCTGGCCCAACTCTGTCCTCCTCCCAGCCTGAGCTTGGCATGTCTCCGTCATCTAACGCCCTGAAAGCCAGCTCGGGCAGAATTCCAGTAGCCTCAGGGTGTGAACACGAGGCAGGTTTCCCAAGGCCACCCCTCACTCCTTTCTGCTGCCCTTCCCTGATTCTAGCCACGGAGATGAGGGTGGCTCACGGCTGGCAGATCTGTGGGAGTCAGAACAGACGTGCGGTTGGATTCCTTCCTCGCGGGATTCACACGTCTCCGGGACATTTTTTACTGTAAAATGGCCCCGAGTTAATTTCTCAGAAACGTTGAGAGCACCCCCTGGAGGAATACTTTCTGACCCTTTGCCTGCTGTTGGCTTTCTTTTTCTCTTGGTGACATCAGCCCGGCCTAAGCTGATTTGGGACTACGGACGTGCATGGGCTGGTATTTTCAGCTGCCAGATGGGGGAGGGGGTTCCTTTTCCAAACACTTTAGGCATCTTTTTCTTCATTTCTTTCTTCCTTTCCTGCAGAAGAGCTCCATATGTCTTGTTTTATTGCAATATGTTTGCAGCCACAGCAGATTAAACAATGCCAGTTGAGAACCATATAGTAAAATATGAGCATCCACGTCACATTTGTAACTCCATAAGGCAACGTTTCCCGAACTTCAGTCAATCACATACCGCTACCACGAGTTCTGTCATGTTCTTGTTCCACCTGCAGCACTAGTTAATATTTCTCTTTTAAGTTGACTCACCTTTTTCCTTCCATAAATTAATTTCAAAGGAGACTGCCATAGATGTAGCATGTAACTCACCAAAAACAAAAAGTACGTATAACATAAATATATAATCGTTAAAAGACAAAATTTTTTATCTCCGGTCCTATCACTTTTAAAGCAGCATACTATATTTTGAAAAATTCTTGTATAGAAGTGTATAATTTACAGATTTCTCTAGCTTACATTAACTCATTTAATTTTCACAAAAATTCTATGAAATTGGCAAAACAGGAAAAGAGTAACATTTCCATGTTAGAGATGAGACAGCAAGCACTAGCTCCAAAACACAGAGTTTTTGTGCTGAAAGAGGATTTTATGTTGTTTTAATTTGGGACCATAGTGTCATTTGTGGTTTCGGAATTTACATCTTCCAGAAAAGTGCCTCTTTTAATTGATTTCATGCTCATTTTATTATAGGACGGAACCTTGATGTTAAGACTCAAAGTTAATAAATATAGTGCCAATTAGGAAGTCGTTATTAAAGAAAAGACCCAACAGCCAGCCAGTTGGGGAGAGCAGCCCCAACCACTGGTAGAGTTCAGCTTATATAATGTGGGCTGATACAAGCTTGGGTGAGTTTGCGTGATCAGAAAATTGCAGAGGCAGGTATTGTTTAAATGCTTACAGGGTATACAATAAAAATAATCACAGACATCCAGTCACATTGGTTTTAATCATTCCTTCTAACAGTATCTTTCTGGCCACCATGTCTGGTTGGGCCTCTTAGTATGGTGGGGTCTCGGAGGGAAGAATCAACATTGTTAAAATGTCTGTGCTTCCCAAAGCAATCTACCTATTCAATGCCATTCCTATTAAAATAGCAACACCGTACTTTCAAGATTTGGAAAAAATGATTCTGCGTTTTGTATGGAACCAGAAAAAAACCCGTATAGCTAAGGCAGTTCTTAGTAATAAAAATAAAGCTGGGGGCATCACCATAACAGATTTTAGGCTGTACTACAAAGCCATAGTGGTCGAGACAGCATAGTACTGGCACAAAAATAGAGACATAGACACTTAGAATCGAATAGAAAACCAGGAAATAAAACTAACATCTTATAACCACCTAATCTTTGATAAACCAAACAAGAACATACCTTGGGGGAAAGACTCCCTATTCAATACATGGTGTTGGGAGAACTGGATATCCACATGTAAAAGACTGAAACTGGACCCACACCTTTCCCCACTCACAAAAATTGATTCAAGATAGATATATATTAATAATTTACAGATTTCTCTAGCATACATTAACTCATTTAATTTTCACAAAAATTCTATGAAATTGGCAAAACAGGAAAAGAGTAACATTTCCATGTTAGAGATGAGACAGCAAGCACTAGCTCCAAAACACAGAGTTTTTGTGCTTAAAGAGACTTAAATTTAAGGCATGAAACAATAAAAATCCTCAAAGAAAGCATAGGAAAAACACTGGAAGATATTGGCCTGGGGAAAAACTTCATGAAGAAGACTGCCATGGCAATGGCAACAAAAACTAAAATAAACAAATGGGACCTCATTAAACTGAAAAGCTTCTGTACAGCTAAGGAGACAACAACCAAAGCAAAGAGAAAACCTACACAATGGAAAAGGATATTTGCATATTTTGAATCAGACAGAAGCTTGATAACTAGGATCTATAGAGAACTCAAATTAATCCACATGAAAAAAGCCAACAATCCCATATATCAATGGGCAAGAGACATGAATAGAACCTTCTGTAAAGAAGACAGATAAATGGCTAATGAACATATGAAAAAATGTTCATCATCCCTATATATTAGAGAAATGCAAATTAAAACAACCCTGAGATACCATCTAACCCCATCAAGAATGGGCCACATCACAAAATCTCAAAACTACAGATGCTGGCATGGATGTGGAGAGAAGAGAACACTTTTACACTGCTGGTGGGACTGCAAACTAGTACAACCTCTCTGGAAGGAAGTATGGAGAAACCTCAAAGCACTCAAGCTAGACCTCCCATTTGATCCTGCAATTCCATTATCGGACATCTACCCAGAAGGGAAAAAATCCTTTTATCATAAGGACACTTGTACTAGACTGTTTATTGCAGCTCAATTTACAATTGCCAAAATGTGGAAACAGCTTAAATGCCCACCAACCCAAGAATGGATTAACAAGCTGTGGTATATGTATACCATGGAATACTATTCAGCCATTAAAAAAAATGGAGACTTTACATCCTTCATCTTAACCTAGATGAAAGTGGAAGACATTATTCTTAGTAAAGCATCACAAGAATGAAGAAGCATGAATCCTATGTACTCAATTTTGGTATGAGGACAATTAATGACAATTAAGTTCATAGTGGGGGTGGGGGAAGGGGAGAGCAGAGAGAGAAAGAAGGAGGGAGGGGTGGAGAAAGGAAGAGGAGAGAGAGGGAAGGAGGGAGGGGGTGGGGCCTTGGTGTGTGCCACACCTTCTGGGGGCAAGATAGACTTTACTTAAAAAATGTAATCAGTGTAACCTGGCTTATTGTACCCTCAATGAGTCCCCAACAATAAAAAAAAATAATAATTAATTAATTAATTTTTTAAAAATGTTCTTAGCCGGTCATTGTGGTGGGTGCCTGTAGTTCCAGCTACTTGGGAGGCTGAGGCAAGAGAATCGCCTAAGTCCAAGAGCTGGAGGTTGCTGTGAGCTGTGATATAACAGCACTCTACTGAGGGTGACAAAATGAGACTGTGTCTCTAAAAAAAAAAAAAAAATTCATGAATACCTGTTGCTTCAATAAGATGTTCTTACAGATACATTCTTCCAGAACATTTCATGCATTGGACCTTTGTCTTTAGGCAAATGGAATCCCAAAATACTTATACACACACTAGTTTGGATCTTTTTTCTCTTTCAGATTATCTTTTCACATCATCATATACCAATATTTTGCATTTTTTAAATAACAGGTGCAATCACTTACATCAGTACCATATATACTTGAATATAAGCCAAGTTTTTTCAGCACAAAATTTGTGCCGAGTTCGGCTTATACTCGAGTATATAGGTAGTTATCAATTTTTTTCTGTAAAGGTCAGATGGCTAATACTTCAGGCTTTGTGAATTATATGGCCTCTATCATAACTCCTCAAGTCAGTAAGACTACATAGGTACTATTTAACATATAATTGATGGTGTTGCTATATTCCAATAAAACTTGACTAAAACAGGCCACAGGCTCTATTTGCACCACAATATGTATTTTACTAACCACTAATCTAAATACTATGTAGTCAACTCCTGGTATAAACTTAGGTTATTTCCTGTTAATTGCTATTGAAAACAGTGCTGGTATGGAACTCTATAATGTATACACATTTACTTGGTCAAGGCAAAATGAATCCACTACAGAGTATTTAAAATATTTCCTTAAGAATGAAAAACTATCTAGTATACATTCTAGGTTTCTGTCCATCAAATCCTTGTATTCTCTCCATGAACAAATAGATATTTCCTGTCTAGGGCCTTTTATTTTTTTATCTGGCCCCTTTTCTACCCTCGCAGTGGCTAAGTGAAAAATCCAGAGACCCAAATCTATTATTGTATCTATTCCTATTTCTCCTGACTGGTGTTATCTAGGGATTAGTGACAAGAAAGTTTTATCCCTATGGAAGCAGATGTGTCAAACAGAAAGGTTATGTGTAAAGGGAAAGCTATATGGAGATTGAATTAAATGCTCATCTTCTTTTTGTTTCTTTTCTTCTTTTTTTTTTTCCTTTTTCCTTTTATCTATTGTTTCTTTCAGTTTTTTTCTTTGTGACAAGTTGAGTTTGTAATGGGGATAATTCTTGACAATAGGAAATTTCTGGAATTAGCTTTTAGCCCTTAATTAAAGGTCTCAAAGACATTCCTATCAGCCACTTAAAAGTGCAGAGAAATTGATACTTTCCACTACAAAGAATTGGAAAGACATCAGGTCATCAGAGCATGCACCACCACGCAGGACAGTGGGGACAACTTCTTCTCCTCCTTGGGTTAAATGTTTGTGCAATTGTCTGGCAAGACACCCACAGGTGGAGTTAAGCAGGATCTTCTGTTTCAGCTCCTCTACAAATAGTCTCATAATTAGCCCCTGTAGATGTATGAATTTTGACTCATTTTTGCTTCTTCTATAGCTGAAGTGCTCTTTGGGGATGTCATTACTATCTGGGGGGCCTACATTTCCCTTTCTCACTAATGCTTAAAAAAAATAAAGTCCTTGTGTCTTTGATTCTCCATCATCCCAGAAGACTTTTAAACTGAGATTTTTGAATGAGTATCTTTGTGCTTGAAATGTATTGAGTTTATTGCTGGATTTCTCACCCTTAGAAGGGAACATTCATCACCCGAATAAGGGTCCCCAACCAACAAAGGAGCTATAAACCCATGAAGAATTGCGGATAAGGCACTTACTATTAATCTGGGTCTGAAATTGAGCTTACCTGAAATCTAGTCAGGCTCATTGGATTCTGGCTATGCCCTGGTTGTGGCTTTTTTCATGAGCTAGCTTATCCTAACTAACAGTATCTGAACTATTCCACCTCATAAAATAAGGTATATACCCTTTAACATTCACACGAATCCATCCACTTTGAGTCCTTTCCATTTATCCAGAGCATGGCTTTCTTTCCTTACTAATATCTCACTCCCTTTGCACAATAAATCAATGAAGGTTGGGAGTGTATATTCAAACCAAAAGGGCATTAATGGGTAAGAGAAAAGACACCACAGAATCCCTTCAGTCCCATGAAATGCATTACTCTTAATTGCATTTGCTGCTATCACTACCAAAAATCAGGGTCTGGGAGTACTGTGGTGATGTAGGCATGAGATACCACAGAAACCAGGTGCTTTGGTGGTGGTTTCTCAGGAGAAAATTGAGGGAAAAGGCAGTTTCTCTGCCCAATGTTATAACTACCTCTGGTTTTCCCACACAAAGCATTACAGGAAAACGGGAGAAAGTCTGTGAAATTGAACCCTTTACATTATAAGCCTGCAAGGATTATGCAAGAGAAAATAAGTAGATGAAAAGGGAAAAATGAGGTGTGTCTATCAAATTAACATAACCAAAGAAAACAGAGCAGGCCATTTTCTGTGCCCCCAGCTAGGACACGCTGCTGCGCTGGCACCTCAGGAGACTTTGCTATGAGTGCCTTTAGCTGAAAACGTGTATGCGTTTGTACAGAAGGGCTTTTTGATAAATTCCACGTCAACTCAAGAAATCAGTTTTGGATATAGACTAGAAAATTGTACTTTGACCATGGATCCCCTTCCCCACCCACAGGTACACACACACGTGTAGAAATTCTCATCTACTCTGCACAACGTTGCACCATCCAAACTGCCTCAAAGCAGCTGATCCTGACATCAGCCAGAACCGGCTGCAGATGATGTAGCCACCCTTCCAGCTACCTGTCTGAATGGCCTCCCAGGACCCCAGAGGAGAAGCCAATAACCCCGATGTTGGCGACAACATAGCATACTCAGGGCTGGGGCGGACAGAAAGCATCTCTGGGAAGGAGGGAAGGTAAAATGTGTGACTAAGTGATAAGTTAACCCCGGGTAAAACGTATAGTTTTTTCCTTCCTCTGTGACATACACACTCACACATGCACACTCTTCCCAGACCCTTTCGGCAGCAGGAGTGCTGACTCTGCCATGCCCCGTGCTTTGAACCAGCTCTCTAGAACCTCTTGCTGGGCTTGTGCTAACAGATTTAGAATTCAAAACATGACTTTTCTTCCAGCGACCTGCACCTCAGAGCTAGGCCAAGCAGGACTACCCCAGAACATATGATCAAGTTTGGTAACCTTCAAATTAAAAAAAAAAAAAAATCTAAGGGCTAGAGCACCATGCCCGCCCCCCCCCCCCCCACCAAGAAGGCCATTTGACTCCTTGACAAATCTGTCCACGTCTTCTCCAGCAATGTTTAAAATGAAGGTCAGCCCCTAAAAGGTTTAGAACAGTCCCAGGTAGGATGCTCATGTCACATCTCAAAAGGACCTGCTAAGGTGGTCTTCCCAAATAGAAAGGTCTTCCTCAGGGTGTCCAGACATCTGCTCTCTAGGAAGTTTGGTGACAGCATCTCTTAGTTGATACGTACATATTTTCCAAATTGTGTATCACTCAATAAATAATTGACTCAAAGACTTAAACAAGCACTTCCCCAAGAAAACTGTACAAATGACCATTAAGCGTATGAGAAAGTGCTCAACATCATTAGTCATTCAGGGGAAAATCAAACCTCAATGAGATAGGGCTGCGGGTCCACTAGGCCAACTAAAGTAAGAGACCCATACCACTGGACATAAGCAAAGAGGCTGGGCACCCAGAACTCACAGAAATTGCTAGCAGATGTATAAAATGACATAATCACTTTGGAAAGTTATTTGAAAGCATCTTTAAAAGTTAAACAAACACACATCTACCCTTTAACTCAGTAATTCCACTTCGAGGTATTTACCAAAGAGAAATAAAAACAAATTTTCTATAGAAAGACTTAAATATATCACTCATAGCAGCTTTAGCCATAATAGCCCCAAACTGAAAACCAAACAAACAGTCGTCATCAGGGGAACAAATAACCAAGTTGTGGTCCAAGGGAAATGAACGACTGATACAAGAAGTGGATAAGTATCACCGACATTTTGCTCAGAAATAGACACTGACACAAAGGAGAATGTACCGAATGATTCTATTTAGAGACATCTTAGACCATGCAAAACTAATCTTAGGCAGGAAATACGGGAAGAGGTTGCTTTGGCAAGAGGGAAAAACCTGGGAAGGGACACAGGTAACTTTCTGAGGATATGAAAACGTCCTGCCTCTTGGTGGAGGTGGTTGTTCAGAGCTATGTATAAATTTGTCAAGATTAATTGAACTGTTGAAGTCGGCGTACTTTTTGTATCTATATTATACCTCAGTAACAACTGGTTTGAAGAAACGGGCACACAGTTTAGAAAGAAGTAGCACCCTGTGGTGTGGATTCATTTCACCCCTCTCACATGACGTGTAGCTGCCTAGCAGGACCAAAGGCCTAGACGTTTCCGTGGAGATCAAAAAGGAAAGCGCAGAGAAGTGTGCAGATTACAGCCCCCTGACCTCCTCATCGCCCTCCCGTTCATTCTAGCTCAGCTCCCTGCTGCATCTACAAGGTTAGCCAGGATTCCACTATTGCTTCCAGATGGCTGCCAATAATCTGCTGAGCAGAGGCAGTGGTGTAAGCCAAAACTCCAACCCAGGGGTGTCCAACCCTCATCTGTGGGCCGCATGTGGCCCAGGATGGCTATGAATGTGACCCAACACAAAATCATAAACTTACTTAAAACATTACGGGCTTTATTTGGTGATTTTTTTCTTTTTTTGGTGGAACATGATGGCATGGTTCTCGAGCACAAGCTTTGTAGATGGCAGCATTATGTGACGATGTCACATAAAATAAACATATGTGTACTCTCAATATTTGTGCATGGCTTCAGTATTATGGCAGTGTGTGGCTTCCAGTGTGTCATCTTCTAATCACAGACAGGTGAATTGATACCACCAGATGTTACACGTGCTCACAGTGACTTGGCAAGGCAGTGAATATCGATAACATTTCAACCCACCTCTGCAATCTTAGGCATTTGATGCTACTTGATTATAGAGGGTACTTCCAGACCTTCCCAGTACCTCACACACCACCTGCCACACTTCACAATCAGCCCTCCCTATCAATTAATTTTCATCATCCCTTATCTATCTATTATTATTTTTTAAATCCCAGCATGGCTTCTACAATGTCTCAAAAGAAAACAGAATCCCCCAAAAGAAAAATTAGGGATAAAAGAAGATTGTTCAGTGAAAAGTGAACAGATGAGTATTTTTTGTCAAGGCAAATAGTAAGGCACTTCGCTTAATTTGTAGGGAATTGGTGCAAATTTTCAAAGACTATAATTTGAAAAGACATTATATATATATACACATTCAATGCATATGGAGGATTATGTCTAAGGACAAAACAGTGGAACTGAAAATAAATCTGTCTTCTTAATAAAAAAATTTTTTAAGTTACATCTCAGATGGATCCCATTGTAAAAGCTATATTTAATAGCAAAAAATTCAAAACAATTTACTGATGGTGAATTTATTAAGCAATGTATGGAAAGCATAGACAGATATAATCTGCCCTGAAAAAAGGGAATATTTCTAAAATCAACTATTCTCACCAGACTATAGCCAGGCGAATTGAAGAAATTGGAAAATCTATTGAAAGAAGTTTGGAGAGTAAAGCTGCTAATTTTAAATTTTATGCTTTAACAACAGATAACAGCACTGATGCTATAAATATGGCTCAATTTGCCACTTTTATTAGAGGTATTGATGACAAATACAATGTCTCCGAAGAAATGGATTTTTTAGTGCCATTAAAAGACACAACAAAATCAAGAGATTTATATGAAGCAGTAAAAAACAGGTTAAAACTACTTCCTTTGACCCTTGTCAACATCTCTGGTGTGGTGATTAATGGTGCCCTGGTGATGGTAGGTAAAAGAGAGGGGCTTGTCGAATTAATAGAAGATGATGCAATTGCCACCCAAAACTCAGGTTTGGTTAAGTATCATTGCGTAGTACACCAAGAAAATTTATGAGCAAAAGCTTTAAAAATGGTTAATGCCATGGAAATTATCATCAAGACTATGAATTTCATAAGGGCCAAGGGATTAAATCATCACCAATTCTAGGAATTTCTTAAAAGTATTGATGTTGACTATAGTGACATTATGTCCTTTGTGGAAGGAAGACGGCTAAGTCAAGACCAAATGTTGCAAATATTTTATGATTTGTGACATGTTATCAAGTTATTGATGGTATCAAAAACCAAATTTGTGCCAGAACTTGGTAATGAAAACTGGTTTACCGATTAAGCATTTTTAGTGGATTTAACCACTCATTTAAATGGGCTAAATGTGTGTCTGCAAGTTTAAAACCAACTTATCAATACAACGTTTCAAACCATAACACATTCCAAACAAAACCAAAATTATGGCAAGCTCAAATTAAGGCAAACAATTTTATGCATTGCCACATATTGGCTAAACACAATCAGAGGAACAGCAAAAATATGCAGCCTTGCTTTTCAGTTTGAAAACAGATTTCAAGATTTCTAGGAAAATAATATTTTGGTGTGTTTGTGACTCCATTTTCATTCGACATAAATATGTTACCTGTCAGTTTTCAAATGGAATGACTACAGCTGCAGCCTGACGTTCACCTTAAAGAAAATTTTGAGTATGTCCCTTTACTAGACTTTTACAGGTCCTATCCTCCCAGAGAGAAATATCCCTCACTTCACAATCACACCTCATTCATGTCATCACTTTTTGGCATCACATTTGTGAGCAGCTATTTTCAAGAATCAAGCACATTAAGAATAAAATCAGAACCAAAATATCCGATGAGCACCTTGGGAACTCGCTGAGAATCGCAACTACTTCCATCAAACTCGATACTGATAAATTAGTTTCTCAAATACAAGGTCAAATACCCCGCTAGTTTTTTGCTGCCCATTTTTCATTTACTTTTATACGAAAAAATATATTTAAAAACAAAGATGTTTTATTCCTTAGATATGTACATTGTTTATATTAGTGATTACAAACTTGGGACCTACTCAATGATTCTTAAAGACTTTCTGAACGTGCTGCTGTGTAATTAGGATTATTATCTGAGGACTTTTTTGCTTATCTATGGTGGCGGATATCATGAAAGTTATGCACAAACTTTTTTTCTTTGCTCATCAGCTTTAGTTAGTGTTTGTGTATCTAATAATGTGTGGCTGAAACAACTCTTCTTTTTCCAATCTGTCCCAGAGAAGTCAAAAGATTGGACAGCCCTGCTCTACAGCTGGTGCATGTTAGTATACAGCATCTAAACCAGGTCTTTAAAAGAGATGCTAAAAATTAAGTCTAACAGTGAGGTAGGTAGGGTAAATAACTGAGTAGGGTAAATGGGTACAGGCACAGGTGAAGCAAGAATGGTAGATATCGGCTCGGTGCCTGTGGCGCAAGCCGCTAAAGCGCCAGCCACATACACCTGAGCTGGTGGGTTCAAATCCAGCCCGGGCCTGCCAAACAACAATGATGGCTGCAACCAAAAAATAACCAGGTATTGTGGCGGGCGCCTGTAGTCCCAGCTATTTGGGAGGCAAAGGCAGGAGAATCGCTTGTGCTCAGGAGTTAGTTGGAGGTTGCTGTGAACTGTGATGCCACGGCACTCTACTCAGGGTGACAGCTTGAGGCTCTGTCTCAAAAAAAAAAGAATGGTAGATATTGACAATTATCAAAGCTGGGTGATGTGCTCAGGGAGACCAATTATACTTCCTGCTTATTTTGTGTATGCTTGAAATTTTCTATTTAAAGGGTTTTAAAAATAGATATGCCAACCAAAGAACTGTTTGGTTACTATTGATCTCTTTTCTCTCTCCCATCACTGACTATGGTTGTGTTTAATGTAAATAAATAAAACCTTTATTCACATCTACACTGCACACCTATTGTGGCTGATGGTAAATCTGAGTATAAAAGAAAATCCTCAGGGAAGCAGGTGGGTAAATCAACACATAGCTAATTACATTTTATCCTTGTTTAAAATCCTTTGATGTCTTTGAGGAAATAGTTTAAACTCTTTAAAATAGTATTCACTGGATGGCGCCCGTAGCTCAGTCACCAGGGTGCCAGCGACATACACCTAGAGTGGCAGGTTTGAACCCAGCCCAGGCCTGCCAAAAAACAATGACAACTGCAACAAAAAATAGCCGGGCATTGTGGCGAGCGCCTGTATTCCCAGCTACTTGGGAGGCTGAGGCAAGAGAATCGCTTAAGCCCAAGAATTGGAGATTGCTGTGAGCTGTTATGCCACAGCACTCTACCCAGGACAATATAGTGAGAATCGGTCTATAAAAAAAAAAAAAAAAAAAAAAGTATTCCTTACTTCTCATTCCTTACTTCTCATAACTTCTTACCTTATCTCACTTATCTTCAGCCTCATCTCACTCATCTTCAGCCTCATCTCACTCAGTATTTGCTCATGTCATCCCGAATAGGCATTCTGAACTACTTTCACCACAAAGCATTTTCCATGCACATTACACCTTCTTGACCTTACGCATATTAATCTCTGCTTAGAAAGATCCCCCATTCCTCCAGGTGTCCTGGCTAATTCCCATTCATTTCATCACTGTTCTGAAAGGCCTATCCTGCCAGCCCTCACGCTCTATGGCACTGTGACCAGCTCGAAGACTGCAACTGTGCCCTGTTTATCTTTCTCTTCTCATCATCAGCCCATTGACTATAATGTAGTAGATGTTAAGATTTGTATTTAATTAATCAATGAATAATTACAGGCAAAATGCTAAAGACATAGGCATATTAAGCTCTGTCATAGCATCAGAGCTTCTTAATATGGAGCTCAAACTGGAGCTCAAAGCCATGTTAACTTTTTCCAGGGACTTACTTGAATTAAAAATTAGGCCTTTAGGCTCTAGTAAGACATTGTGGTAGGAGGTACAGTGGTGACTGAAACAGACAATGTTCCTGATGTCATATTACATCCTATTCACCATTTTTCTATCAAAAGTCAAACACTGCTAGGAGCAGTACAGTTCAAGTTAAGTATCAATTAACAATCTATAGAGAATGAAACAAGAGGGGGAGGGTGAAGTTAATTGCAGGGCAGGTCCCTGAAAGGGAAGACTGGAGGGCACTAAGCCTTGCCGTGTCACTGCTGGACCTACACTGGTCCTAGGCAGACACAGTGAGGTGTTAAGATGGGAACAAAGGTGGTATCACTGCCCCCTCTCCTACCAATTGCTCACACTCTCTGTCCCCACCCACTGCATCCAGTTAGAAAGCATCCTCTACATAGTAGCAGAGACAGTAAAAACAGGGACTGGTAACCTGTGAGATGGCATCAGTCACTGGAAAGAAAATAGAAGAATCAATTCTATTTGGCTTTGAGCAACCAATCCTGCTACAGTGAGATAGGAAAACTGTGGTCCTTAAGAGTCCAAGTGGCTATGGAGTTCATAGCAGTGACTGCCCCTGACACCTCTCAGCGATGGCAGTCACTAACAGGACAGTCAATAACACAGGCCCTGGAGGCCGAGACCCTGACCCCATAAAGAAGGAAAATGCGCAGCTCTTCCAGGCTCATGGAAAAATCAGCAGAGAAGCAAGAGCCAGATAAAGACGACGACTTCTCTACCCAACAACAGCCGCAGGAACAGGAGCCCAGACGACGCGTCACAGAAGGCAAGTGGCTTATAGCGCACACAGGTGCAACGGCCAAGAGAAGCTTCCTAAGCTGTTAACAGAAATGGAGTTCAACATCTAGAGTGCTGCCACTGTAAGACGTGTGCTGTCTTACTCATTTCTTTTCATCCTTATGAGCATTTACCAGGTTCTCGTTCCTATTTGGGTAGACAAGGAAGCTGGAGCTCAAAGCCACGTTAACTGGCAAGCAGCAAAAGTGGGAACGTTGGTTCGCTGGTTTCCAGTCTCCGGCGACCTTCCTCGGGATGTGATTCCACCAGTGGGAAACTCTCCAGTTTCCCCCTCAGTTCCTCTCTTCTAACTGGCTCACCGTGCCTTGTTTCTGTTCCCCTCTCTGCTTTATGGCACGCTAGTGGGGGGTGTTTACGAGCTTGGGCAGTAGGATCAGACTGCCTGGGTTTAACACCTAGATTACAAATTCCCACCTGTTTGACATTAGGCAGATCGTTTTACTCGCGTGTTTCTGCTTCCTCTTCTGTAAGATGAGAATAATAGCTCTATTCCTCTCCCTTTCCATCATTTCTGCTCCCTCTGCCCGGTGCACGTGTTGACACTGCCTTGGCTAACCGTGGGCAGGCCTGACCCAGCCTTCCTGCCCCTGCTACCCTTGCAGCTGAGCAGGTTGGTTGAGGCCCCTGTGTTCCCCAAGGATAGATAGTTCAAAAACACATTCATTGAAACTGCTTCAGACTGGAAAGCCGGAGGGCTTTGCTGAGAGATTGCAGAAGTCAGGAACACAGAGATTTATAGCTGGTACTGCTTTCTCTGAGGCCAGGGACCCCAGGATGCCTCAGGAATAACAATGAGCTCCTCCCAAACTCCCACCCTACATGAGGGCTAGATGCTGATGAAATTAGCCAGTGTTTCAGGCTAATCAAAGCGTGTTAACCTGCCCCTTCCTGCCTCATCAGTGGCAAAATGCTGTTTTCCTTCAAGACAGTCCCCATCTCTTCAGAAAAGATCTTCCACACACTTACACAGACACACACCCACACACAGTCTCACCCCTGACTGTCCCCTAGTCCCAGACAGTCTCCCTAAAAGCACCACGACTTTGATGACCAAGATTGTGAGGAGTGAAGAGTTGGCCATGCCCAAATTGACTTCGAAAATATCTTTATTCAAATAATTCTTTAAAACATAACCCCAACTCTTTTAAAGATAAAACATTTAAAAAGTAAAACAATCTCACAACTCTTTCTCTCTATGAAAGAGTATACTGTACATCTCTGTGTGTAAACACTGTTTATTTCTCTCTCTGTGTGTGCATGTATAACATGAGGGCTTTAAAAACAAAAATCCCAGAGGTTTACTTAGCATCTTCTGCATTTCACTGCAGGAATTATCGCAAAAATCAAGGTGCAGGCGAAATGGTGAATCTGACAAGGAGGGAGGCAAGTCGGGGCCCAGGGAATCCGTGTGGAGTCCTGCCCACTAGCAATACTGTTACTTACCCATGTTCCTGGACCAGTCATAACAGTAAATATTGTGCTTCTGAAACTCTGAAAACATTTCTGTCTGGATGGCAATAGAAAAACATCTTGAAGGCTGGGCTATTTGTCTTTAGTGCCCAGGCCCCAGGAAACCCACCCCAGTGACTTGCATCCCTGAGAAAGCTCAAATTCTACCTAAGACCAGTGATTCCCAGCTATGTAGAGATCTCTGATAGTCACAGTGCACATGGCCATTTCAAACTCAGGTAAGACCAGAGCCAGGAAATAATCACATTCGGTGAACTGGCCCTCTGAGAAGTACAATCGGATCCACACCAGCTGATGGCTGCTTAGTGGAAACACCAGCCTAACATATCAGAATGCTCTGATTATCCAAAAGAAGTGGGAATAACCCGGGATTGTCAAAAACCAATTCAATTTAAAAAAAAAAATCTTCAAGAAGCTCAAATGAAACGTATCTGTGGGCACCCAATTTGCAACCTCTTGCCACAGATGGTCCAAGTGCTCAATCTGATGCAGGATAGTTTCCTGTCATCTGAGCACCTCTATTCTACTATCTGTAAAATGGTGATAACTCTAATATCCTCATAATATCCTTAGGGAGGTTAAATGTATTGCTACATGGAACTGTGTGAGCTATCCATCACATATTATGCACCATTTTTTTTATTATTCAAAATTATATCTGCATGCATTTGCCTACATCCATCTGAATGCGGCATGATTATAATGAAATATGTAGCAGGTGAGTCATAATCTCCAAGTTTGAATGTATAATCTCAATAAAGAACCTCCTCCATCCCTCCAGCTATAGTGGAAAAGATCCATCCCGTAAATTCACAATTCGTGACTGTAGAAACCGGGGCAGACAGAAGTCAGCTTCGCTCAGGTTCACAAAGCATTACTGGAAATAGAGAAGTGTCCTCCTCGTATCAGCCGCGGGTGTCTGAAGTGCCTCCAAGTCTCCCTCATGGGTCTCCATGCTCTCACTGTGTCAAAAAGGCAAGGTTCCTGAAGTCAGGGAGCAGCGCAGTCTGTAGAAGGCTTCGGCTGTGGGCAGACTGTCCCTTGCATTCAGGCTGTCATCTTTCAGGCTAATTTGTGCAGCTTCACTAAAGCCATCCCACTCAGCATCACTTAAGGACACATTTTCAAATTGGATCTGGCAAAAATAAACAGCCTTAAAACACAGGAATCTGCACTCCAGAGTACTTTCTGAAGCCTGGGTTCTCAAAACTTACATAACAGCTCCTTGTTTCTCAAAGTGTGGTCCTGAGGCAGCAGCAGCAGCACTGCCGGGAGCTTGCTAGACCTGCTGAATACAAATCCTCACCCCCAGGAAACTTATGGGTGCCTTAAAGTTGAGGAGCACTGTTAGTCTACTCATCTCTATAATTTCCTGTATTTTGTGTGTCACCAGGTAAAGAAATAAGGAAAAGAGTTCACCTTAGATGTTACAGGGAAGGCTTTTACTACCTTAACTCGTTCAAAAGACCAAAAGAAACAAACAAAACTGTCAAAACCAACACTCAGCATCTGTTCAATTACATACCTCTGAGGTATTCCAAAGTTTCAAAGAAACACAAAAGTTTATCCTGGACTCAGGCCCAGTGTGCCAAGAGTTGCTTTCAGCTGAGAGTGACTGATGTGTCTCTATTGGTCAGCATGGCTGCTAAGACCTGTGGCTTATGCCTTCAAGGAGAGCCAGTGAGCACGTCACTTTGTTGAGATAGTCACAAGATTAAACCAAGTATATCAGGAGCCAGTGCGGACAAAAAGATTCTTGGGCACCAGTTGAAAGAGGAATTCACTTTATTCATCGGCTAGGAGACTCAGCAGGCTAGTGTCCCAAAGACCAGGCCCACCAACTCAATTTCTGGCCTTCCTTTTATACAATTGTAGGGTTTGGGTGCATGTGAAAATCTTGTGATTCAGGAAAGGTCAGGCCGGCACATGCCCTTGGTGCACGGCCACCCATCCTCAAAGACAACAGAAGGTCAAGGAAGTTACAAGGTTACTACACAGGCTCAACCTGCATCCTCTGAAGGGCATGTAGATAACAGGAACATCGGCTGCAGTGGGGGTTGGAATCAGTAGCTTTGTACTTACCGCAGACTGCCCGGCTAATGCCTGCACAGAGGACTGGGGCAGAGTCTAGTTCTGCTTCACTCCCCTGCCTCACAAGGTGCTCGGGTGGCTAATTAGCCAGGAAATACCATTGACAGCCTTGCTCATCCCCAAGGGATGACAGAAGCAGGCAGGTAAGCCAGACTTTTTTGTAAAAAGGAGTATAAGAAGGAAAGAAAAGAAAGAAGATGAGAAGGAGGAGAAAAGGAGAAAGAGAAAGAAGGAAGGACATAAAAATCATTCTCAGGACTTTTCCTTGCACCTCTCATTCCATCCTTCTCCATTCCTAGCTGTTGAGAAGCCAGTTCTTCTGAGTGACCTTGAGCTAATAAAACCAAGGAGAAGCAGCCTGTCCAGGAACCTGTTAGAGGCAGGTCAGGAAAGACACAGGGTTTTAGGATCTGGAGACCCTCTTCACATGTGGAAAAACCCTGCGAAGTTTATTCCTTCACTTGGTTAGCCCCAGGTAGGCAAACACTTAGCAAGGCTGTCCACTCCCAAACTTGTGTTGAAGCAAGAAAGGGGTTAGGTGTGGATCCCATACACTGACCCATCCTGCACTGTCCTGCCCACGTGGCTGTACTATCTGGGACAGCCAAATAGTGGCTGTCACTACTACTGTGACCAGTCATCAATGTAGCCTGATGGTTCCCCTGGTAAGGAAAACCCTAAAATCCACCTTCTGGAAGAGGTTTATAAAATCAGTTCATCTATGTTTCAAAAAATGTCTTAAATTTTGCTCCAAATGTTCTGCTTTTGTAGGTACTATAGATATTCCTAAGAAACATTCGACATGTACACACACACTACTTGTTTAACAAAACCTCTTAGAGACGCATCCATGAAAATGCAGTTAACCAGAGCTCCTCCGGCCCTGGTGTGTCTGAACCACAGCACTCCGGTTTTATTCTTCAAGTTCCTTGGGTGTTGTAGTGCTCAACAAATATTTTTTAAAACCCTGTTTGTGTCTAGCACTGTGATAATTAACATAATCCAAGTCATTAATAACCCTAGCAAAAAAGAATTAATTAGTTGCATTAATTTTGTGTTATTTTGCAATTAATTTTGTGTTATTTTACAATTAGTATGGAGTATCTGTGTAACACAGTTCAGGACAGAACACACACAAACATGCTGAAAACTAAGCTGAAAGTAATTTTTCTTTTAATAATTGAGCCTCCAGGAACATTTTCCACAGAAGGCATTGTCTCTGTCCCATAAGTCATTTAAATTGAAGAAAAGGCATTTTGTCAGCTCAACAGGGCCCCTGAATGCATTACTCCCTTGCAGAAAACCAAGGCTCTTCTCCGCTTGGGAGTTAGAGAGCAGAATGTCAAGGTCTCCTGAGAACCTTGTTGTGTATGGACCATTGTTTTGCTCACCACATCTTAAAGCAACTCTTCTGGATGATTCCCTATCTGAGCACGAGGAGGGAGCCTGGATCACAGACCCCTGAGAAGAAAGCACCAAGAGCAAGGATAACCCCTCAGCGCTCCCTGGCCAGCTATTCCCCATCTCAGCCCCCTTGGTTTCTCTTTAACACAAACCACAATTTAATTCCCCATCTCAGCCCCCTTGGTTTCTCTTTAACACAAACCACAATTTAAAGCTACTTTATTCATACATCAGTTTATTCATTAAGTGATTGCTGCGTCCCCCTCCTCCCCGCTCCCACTGAACACTCCAGAAAGCCACAAATTACTCTTGTTTCCTTTTTTCATCTTCAGTACCTATTGTCCAGCCCATAACAGGAAGTCAATAAATAGTTTTGAATTTTTTAAAAAATGTTCTGGCCAAGCAAATCAGTGCTAAGAAGACAAGACTTCACAAGACTGCACCCCCCTCCTTTTCTTCTCCAGGCCCCAGGTAAGTGGGGGGGGGGGACTGCTGATAAATGAGGCAGACACCCTCTCTGCCCCTCATTGAAACACTGTCTTGTGATCCAGTAACCAGATATTGCTGTAGTTAAAGCTGAGAAGCCAAAACACTTCAGGTAGGAACAACTTCCCCAAATGACATCATCGTCAAATGCATTCACTAAACACTTCTAGTCAGTGGTACGTTCTTGATGGTTTGAGAAGAGCCTGAAAAGAGCAACTCTTAGTTGCTATTCTAAGATGTCACAGCATCCTCCTTAAATGGAGCCTTGTCATCCATCCTGCAAAGGACTGGAGCATCAGGGTCAGATTTCCAAGGTAAACCCTAAGACACAGTGCTGGAAACAAAGAGCCCTAACCCTTGTTATTTGTGAAGCTCTCACAGCCAGCTCAGCACCTGCTGGGCAACTCAACTGTTAGTGAACAAATTAAGAAGCGTTTTCCTAATTCTTGACTTTATAAATAATTCCTAAATGCCTAGAAATGAAAATAAGAGAGGACAGCTATAATTTCATACATGCAGCAATATTCTTTGAATTCCTGGGACTTATGGAAAGAAAAAGATTCAGAGCACATCCAAAAACTAAATTTGAGAACTTTTTAAGTTCTGTAAGAACAGTGATAAAGACATACCAAAAAAAAGTTGGTTGTGTATATTACTGCATATTCCTTTGAAGTTTTGCTTTTTCTTTTAATAAACTACTAAGAGTAACTCCCCCCACTGGACCAGACTCAGCCTGTGTTTTCATTTCTAAGTTATAAATGGAAATAAATGCTTTAAGGAACCTATTTTTTTTTTTTTTTTCCCACTCTTCCCTGACTTTAGGTCTCTAGTTCTCTCTGGGTCAGGTTACTCCCATAGTCAGAGAGGAATCTGGGCATGCTCTGTAGAGTGAAGGGTTAGGTACTGCAGATGTGGCCAGTGGATTTGCTAATTTATTGGCTGTAAAAGGCATATAAAATCTTCTGCCAAGACATTTAAGTGAAATCCTATGTGTTCGCTAAGAGGAAAACATACTAGACGAACAAAACAATCCTTGAGAAGGGAGAAAACAGTAATGGTCCTGCCTCCATCATTTCCAGACAGAAAAATGGACTTAACGTTCCAGAACAATATCTGGTTGACTAAGCCACTGAACTGAGGAGGTGACTGGCAGAAGTCCACTAGTGTGTTCACCCCCCCCCCCCATTTTCGAGCATGTCCCCTTCTCTGTCTCTTTGAGGATAGACAAATACCCTGACAAGAAGGTAAATATGGTAATGTCCTCTGATACATGAGGCTTTGCTAAAATAGTGCAGTTTGAAACTCACCTAAAAATTCATTTCCTGGGGGAAAATATTAGCAATTTTACTAATTTCTCTGTGCCCCAGTTTCCTTGGCTGTAAATGTGGGTAATGATAGTGACTACCTCTATGAGGCAGTTGCAAAACTTAAGTGTAAAGCACTTAGAAGAGAGTGCATAGAAATCACGGTATGTGCCCGATGTCATGGTGATGAGATGACAGTGGTGATGACAATGATCGTGATTCTCTTTGTTGCAAGAAAGCACTTCCCTTGAAACCTTCAGTGCCATAAAGAAACGAGACATTGCTTTGTAACACTATGCATTGTGTAGATTCTATTATTGGCCTCAATTCTCCACCTCCGCCTTGTCTTAAACATTCTGGCTCATGGAAGGGGGTGTTGGAAGTGACACTGTGCCAGTTCCCTCTCTGGGCCTCCAGGGGCCTTGTGTATGTTGCTGGCTGTCTTGCACCTCAATGAGAACATGCACCCTGAAATCTGCTGCCTGATGGAGATTCAGAGACGCACAAAGCAGGCCTGCACCATGCACCTGTGCTTATTGCTATACGTCATTGAGATTCTGTGATAATCTCTTGCTCAGCAATAGCTGAATCAGCCATGTTCTATATCTCTGTGCCAATAAGAGAAATAAGCAATGAACATAATGTAGAATAAAGCCATAGCTCTAAGTTGAAGATTTTGTTTAGCTGTAATTGTGTGTGTATGATGCCCAAATTTACAGTATCTTTATTTTTAGAAATAATTTGGTTTAACCTAAATATTCTCTATTGTGTATATTATGACCATTATTTTAAATATATTCATTTATCAAGTATTAGAAGAGTTCCTTAAAATTAAATAAGAGATTTTTGAAGAGCCTGTCACATAGGTGGCACTCAATATTTGGGTACAGGCAATTATACTAATGTACACAGCTATGATTTAACAATAAAAAAATAAATAAATAAAATAAAATAAATTAAAAAAAAAGAAATGAAAAAAAATCAAGCAATATTTTATATTTACATCCTATTGGAAATAATTCCCTGAGTGTTTCATACTTTTTATTTACTCATATTTCAGCCATAATCAATATTATGCATGATTTTATCTGTGCATAAAGTAAAATGGCCAGATGCTTTATGGATCTTGAACAAGACATGTTCAATAGCAGGGAAGTGTCTAAAATCCAGAAGTTCTGTTTCCAATGGCTTCTAAAATATTACTTCTGTGTATGTTGAATACAGGTATGAATAGATCACTGGGAGGAAGTACTTCATCCTCTTCTAATGGAGATAAGTCACAAGGCATTAGGCCAGCTAATACAAATCAGTCTCCTACACTGTCACAACGTGGAATGAATCTAAACATCAATTTTCTTTCACAAAATGTATTTGTGTCTGTAGATATCCCCTAAATAAAAACTCATTGGTAATGGTGGAAAACAACTCAGTTAATAAATAGAACTGTATTCTTCTTAGAAAAGTATCTCAGGAATGGAAGAAAAAGTATCCAATGTACTCAGCCTTACTATGAAGCTAAATTATAGCTTTCACATGAAGGCTATAACCCAACTATAGCACAAGACTATGGGGAAAGGACCAAGGAAGGGGAAGGGAGGGGGGAAGTTTTGGTGGAGGGAGGGTAATGGGTGGGGTCACATCTACAGTGCATCTTAGAATGGGTACAGGCGATTGCACTAATGTACACAGCTATGATTTAATAATAAAAAAAAAAACAAAAAAAAAGAAAATCAGAAAAAAAATAAAAAAAATAAATAGAACTGTAGATTTCTATTACTGTCATTACATCTCAAGTTAGTGCTATTGCCCCATTCTCTAGGCCCAATTTATACTTAATAAATGTACTAAACAAAAACATCTTGTTCCACTTCTTGAAATCATTTGAGCCATTGCCTTGTTTCCTCATTCAAGTATATACCTGTGTTTTTGTCAAATCTCAAATCTCAGCAACCCCCATGCTGTTTGGCTTAAATGGATGGTCTCGGGCTGGAATTCGTTGCTTACAAACACAGGCTGATTCTTCCACTGTCAGTTGCCATAAAGAGGTTTACTATTGTGAAAAGAGCAACTATTGTCATAATTCTTTCTCTCAATGAGCATAAAGTGTATCCATTTTAGTAACCATGGTTATTCCCAAAATTGTATCAATTTGAATTAGATGCGTTTCTCCTTTGTTAAGGAAAAGGAACTGAGGAGCATTCACTTCCATGTGTACACTTCCTTTTTAACCCAACAATGCCTAGTCTCAAATAGGTATTGATGTACTTTTGCCATAATTTGCAGCTTTCTTTTCTCTTCAAAAACCTAAAAAAATACCAGTTCAAAACCCTATGCTTTAGTCAGGCAGTATAAACTTATACCAGTTTCTAAATCTAGACATTACATACAAAAACTGATATCTTCATGCCCCTGATTCAAGTGGAACACTCCTTATTAGGATTTAAGTGCAATGCTCTATAAATAGCTATAATCCTTTGCTAATTTTAAATATTTTCCCAAACCTAGTCTTAGTTTACCCTCGAAACAACCTCCATTAAAAGTTGTCAATGGGTGGTGCACTTCATAAATAAGCTGAGGAGCCAATATCAACTACCTTCTAAGATTAACTTCTTCATTCTCAAAGCAGTGATTTTTCTATATTTCCAGCATTTTTCAAGGCAAATTCTATAGAAAATAATCATGTGGGATCCTCTGTTGAAGGGGGATGCTATGATATGAATGTTGATGTCCCTCCAAAATTTATATGCTAGATCCCAGTACCCAATGTGATAGTACCAAGAAGGAGGGCCTTTGGGAAAGTAATTGAGTCAGAAGGTCTCCATCCTCATGAATGGGGTCATTTTCCTTCTAAAAGAGATTGAAGGGAACTGCCTCACCCCTTTCACCATGTGAAAATGACATCTTGGAAGCAGAGAGCAAGCCCTCACCAGACACTGACTCTTTTGCTGCCTTGAATTTGGACTTCCCAGCCTCTAGAACGGTAAGCAATAAATTTCTGTTGTTTATAAACTATCCAGTTCATTTGTTGTACCAGACCAAATGAACTAAGATAGGTATTACACAATGTACATTCAGACCCTAAAGCCTTGAGAAATCCCAAAATAAAAAAGCTATATACATTACGTATTATCAAAATTCCTAAACAAGATAAACTACAGACTGGTAGAAAATACTTGCAGAAGACTTACCTAATAAAAGACTTTTAAGCAAAATATACAAAAAATTCTTAAAACCCATTGATAAGAAAAGAACCCAATTAAAAATGGGCCAAAGACCTTAAAAGATACCTTACTAAAAAACATAAATATATGAAAACATGTTCCACATCCTATGTTATGAGGGAAATGCAAGTAAAAACAATAAGATCCCACTACACACCTGTTAGAATGGCCAAACTCCAGAACAAATGCTGACAATACTAAATTCTGGAAAGGATGTAGTGCAATAAGAACTTTCATTCGTCTTATAGTATGGGCACTTTGGAAGGCAGTCTGACAGCCTTAACAAACATAATATATGTAGGAGGTGTCTGCTACCATAATATATGTAGGAGGTGCCACTGTGACCGTGGTGATGGCAGCTCCTGTACCTGGGTCCTCCTAATGATAATACCTATGCCCTAGCGTTATGTTTGTTATAAAACTAAACATACTCCTACTATTTGGCTATTATGGGTAAAGCCTATAATAATATCTGAGTATAGGTTTTTGGGGGTGAACATAAGTTTTCAACTTTTTGGAGTAAATTCTAACCCCCAGAACCTCAGGATGTGACCTTATTTAGAAATGGGGTCATTGTGGGTGTAATTTGGAAGTTATGCTGGAGTAGGGTAGGCCTATAAATGCTTAGAATCCACTATGATTGGTGTTCTTATAACAATGAGAAATTTGGACTCATACAAAGCCCAGGAATGCCAAATATGGCCAGCAAACTAACAGAAGCCACAGAGGGAGGCATATTTCACCATCACAGCCCTGAGAAGTAGCCTGATCTTGGACTCCTGGCCTCCAGAACTATAAGGCAATAAATTCATATTGTTTAAGCCACCTTATTTGTAATACTTTGTTACAGCATCCCTAGGAAATTAAAAAGTGTACTCTTTTTTTTCATTAATTCAATAGATATTTACTGAATGCATCTATTCAGAGCTATAAGAACACTAAAGTTTCTGCCTTCATCTAGGTAACATTCTACTGAAGGAGACGAAAATAAATGAATAAGTTTATTCATTATCTCCAATTTTAAGAGGAAATTGGGGCATACAGAGGCTTGTCCAAACTATAAACAATGTGTTTTATCCATGAGCACAGAAGAGAATCCCAGAAGGCCCATTCCCATTAGTGTACCAGGGCATTCCTGTCTAGGCTCAAGGCACCATCTCCAAATTGTCCGTTGCTAAGTAACATGAAATTCTCTTTCCTGGATCTTTCTTGCCAAAAAACATGAGATCTTGGCAGAGTGAAAGCACTGGATTTGAAGTCAGGAAACCAAGACTGGGTTTCCATTTTGCTTCCTGTACAATCCTTGATAGATTCAATTATACACCTGAGTCTCAGTTTTCTCATTTGTAAATAATACTTATGCCCTAGGATTATTGTGAAGCATTAATAATGGTATAGAAAAACAATTAGGAGTTACTTATTTCTTCTCAATCTTTTGTTGGCTCAAACTCCATTTCTAGACTTCTCTCATATACATTTGTAGGCTTGAGGGGTGTTTTGTTTTGTTTTGGTTTTACTGTGTTGTTTTGTTTTGTCTCTAGATGAGTAATCTATCTACTCAGAGATTCTGTGCTTGAACTACATTTGGTATCAAGGCAGGAAGTTGTTATTATTTATGTTTAGCAAAATGCACACTAAAATACCATCTCTAGACTCACATTGCTCTCTCTACCACACACAAATGTAGGTAAACAACTGCGGCTAACACCCCTTTTCCCTTGAGAGTGACTCATGACAGGGATGACAGAAGGTTGGGATTGTGTGAGCAATGAGGTTCTCTCACACACACATGTACATCAAATACCATCTGCTTATCCCAGCTGCTGCTGTTCCTAAATATAGCACATATTGGCCACTCTCAGCCACTCCCAGCCGCCTTTCAAGACACCCAACTTCAGGACCTCCCTCACTTATGGCAGTAGATCTGTATGTGGCTCTTCCAGGAGCTCTCATCAGTGTCTGCTGGTCACAGCCACTGCTACCGTGGTACTGGCTGCTCCTATACCTGGGGCTTAGAACCTCTTCTCAACCTACCTCATATGTAAATTTGGTTGGTTATCTTATTATTGAGTAGTAAGACTTCTTTATTTAGTCTAAATATAAGCCCTTTATCTGATATATTAGCATAATTAGAAATGTTTTTCTTCTAGGATGTGACTTGCCTTTTTGATTTCTTAGTGGTATCTTTTGAAGCATAAGAAGTTCTAATTCTAATGCCATATAATTGATCAACTTCTTTTTTTTTTTTTTTTTGGCCAGGGTCGGGTTTGAACCTGCCACGTCCAGCACATGGGTCTGGCGCCCTACTCCTTTGAGCCACAGGCACCTCCCAAATTGATCTATTTCTTTAATGGTTCTTCCTTTTGGTTTTTGTTGTTATTTTGTCTAAGCATGCTTTGCTTAACCTAAAATCATAAAGATTTTCTCCTATGTTTTCTTCTAGAACATTTTTGTTTTAACTTTTACATTTAGATCTACAATGTTGAAGGAAATAAAAATATTTCTCTGTAAAATATTGAAGATTGTTAGCTGTAAAAGATGAAAACTTAGGGGGACACTTTGCCTCTCCCTGTGTTTGCCTAACAGCAGGACAGCAATTCACAAAGACAAAATATTGCCCCCCTTTCCAGTCTAACGACAGAGGTGTAAATTCTGTCTTTACTGGAGAGGGTTCTGAGTTCTTGTCAGCTCAGAAATTGGCACCATCAGAGCCACGGGGATCTGGGAGCTGACTTTACTAGTTCCCTTGGCGGTCCCACCTTGGTGAGAGACCCCTATAACTGGTCAGTACAGGATTTATGCCTCTTTGTAAAATACTGTTTAAAGGAGAGCCACTGTCTTGACAGAGGGAGACTTTTGAACACATGCTCCTCCTACATGGTGTACACGGCATATGTTAAATATTAAAATGTTCGTTTTTCTTTTGTAAACAAAAATAAAATCTCAGGGCCCTCTCCCCCAACTTTTTATTCAAAAGAGAAGGTAAAGGCCTCGGGAACCTGTGAAGGACCAGCCTCACAGAGGAGTCATTAAGGAAATGGCTTGCTGGCCTCCCATAAGCAAGAATATACAAATTTTAACATTGGCTCTGCAGGCTGTGTGCTACCCCTAAAACTGAGGTTTGTGTGATTCACGCTAATAATGAATTAGGAGTTTATCTTTCCAGTGCAGGACAGAGACAAGACAGGACCCAACAGTCTTCCTAGCTAGAGACATCTGCGTAATTGACGCTCCCTTCAATGCCTTTTTCTTTTCTAACCTTAGCCTTAGTGTATATAAAATGTAGATTTTCCTGGGTCTCACAAAAATGGTACACAAAAAAAGTTACAAAATGGTGACTTTGTCTCACTACACTTTCCTGTCCAGCTACTAACTTATGTTTAAAAAAGAAATGATTTTCTCTCTTTCAATATATTTTGAGTTAATTGTTATCTATTTAATAAAGTAAAGGGCTAAGATCTTTCTTGTTTTTCATTTTGTTTTGTTCTATTTGGTTTTGTTTTGTTTTGCTGTTGTTGTCGTTGTTGTTATTGTTTCATATCTAATTGTTCCAAAGCCATTTATTGAACATTATTCTTTCTCTATTAAAATTATTTTAAAAAATAAATCAGCTGCAAATGTAGAAGTTTATTTCTGGACTTTCATATATGTTTTATTGATCTTAGGCCAATATCTATATCTATCTGCATGATAATACCAAATTGTCTTGCTGACTATAGCTTTATTGTAAGTTTGAAATTAAGTTAATTAAGTCCACCAATTTTGTTTTTCTTTTACAAAAGTGTTTTGGCTATTCTAAACCCTTATACTTCTAAATAAATCCTTTAAACAGCTTGTTAATTTACATAAGAATACTTATGGGGATTTGGTAGACCTGCATTGAATATCTAGATCAATTTGGGAAGCATTGTCATCTTGACTATTATGCCTCTTCTAACACAGAAACATGGAATATCTCTCCATTTATTTAAGATCTTAATTTCTCTCAGCAACAATTTGTACTTTGTACTTTTCTATAGACAGAACTCATGCTGCTTTCCTTAAACTTATTCCTAAGTATTTTAATTCTTCAATGTGATTGTGAATGGAATTGCTTTCTTAATTTTATTTTCAGATTGTTTTCTTACTAGTATATAGAAATATAACTGATTTCTATTTTGATCTTGTATGTTATAATGTTCTAAATTTGCTTATTAAATCTAGTAGGTTTTTTCTTTGGCTTCATTAGAATTTTGTACAAATAATATCATATCTTAGAACACGGCCCAATCTCATGATAAAGGCTCTTTTATTTCCCCCTTTCCAATCTGGATGCTATCAGTCTTTCACCATCAACTGTGATAGGAGCTGTACATTTTGGTAAGTATCCTTTATCAGATGGGGAAAGTGCTCCTCTATTGCTAATTTGTTACAAGTTTTTATTATGAATAGACGTTAGATTTTGTCAAAATGTTTTTTCTGTGTCTGGTGATACCATCATGTCATTTTAGGCTTTATTCCTATAATATGGTACATTATATCGAGTGATTTTCAGATGTTAAACCAACCTTGAATTCCTGGAATAAGTCCCGCCTTGTCATGGTGCATTAGCCTTTCTATATGTTGCTGAATTCAGTTTGCTCATAATTCATTAAAACTATTTTGACTATGCTCATCAGGGATATTTGTCTGTAGTTTCTATTTCTAAGGATTTCTTTGTCTGACTTTGATATTATGGTTATAATGATCACATAGAATATATTGAGAAGTATTCCCTCCACCTCCATTTTCTGAAATTGTTTATTTAGAGTGGCACTATTTTGTCTAGAATATTTGATAAAATTCAACAAAGAAGCCTATTAGGCCTGAGGGGTTTTTTAAATGGGAAAAATTTTAATTACCAATTCAATGTCTCTACTTGTTATAAGACTATTTAGATTTTCTATTTCTTCTTGAGTTAATTTCTTCTAATTTCTTCCTTAAAAGGTGCTAAATGCTCATAGCTTGTAGTTTGTCTGATAATACACATGTATACCAATACTCTGATCAGGGGTATGTCACCACCAGGAGTCACTTGTGTTACTGGCTCTTATTGTTATAATCATATAATTTGATTAAATATTATTTAAGCTTCTTAAAAAGGAGTATAAATTTTATTTATAGGAAAAGCTTGATATACCTTAGCAAGACTCAATAAACGCAAATAATAACTTTTAAAAACATTGAAAAACTATTGTGAAACATTGGGAGGGGAAATAGCAATAATCTAGAGGTATCCTGAACTCAGATGACCTCACAAGTGTTTCTGGGTTCTTATTCCCAAGGAACATCACAAAGAATGCATTATTTTATGGTTTATATATAAAAAAAAAAAGACAAACAGAATCTTATTTAGTATATTCTTATTCAAATAAAATCGCATGTTTTTTGGAAAATAGATGTACATTAATATGTTTTAAAGATAAAATAAAATAGTTATATGCACTTAGAACCACTTGATATAGTTTAGCAAAGGACTCAGAAGAAACTCAGAACCTAATAGGATATCATTTCAATATCTGTGAGAGTTGTCATGTCAGGAAAAATCTGACAAGAATGAGTAAGGAGTAAATAAGTCAGTTAATTCAATCAAATGCAAGCAAATTTATGTGGAGTTTATAGAGAAAAATCAATTTTGAGAATTAGGTAGGATATAACTTAAATCCTACAGATTAACTTGGAGGAATGGATTAATAATCCTAGCAAATTTACATGAGAATTCTGCCTCTCTGTCACGAAACACACACACACACACACACACACACACACACACATGGATTTCTATAGCTCCAGATTTCACAGCACTCCAAAAGCTTTGACAAATATGCATTTTATCTGATTGATAAAACAACCACAAATCTTTTTGGTAAAAAAAAAAATTAATTCTTGGATAATAAAATTATCTATTGGGAATAAGTATTTTAAGGCTGGAGAAATTTAGAATTAAGAAGTTCATTATATTCATAGTATGAGAATAATATGTACATAGTTTATATATTGATTTTTATGATTAAGAAAATTTGACAGCAGCTCAGCACTGCTAGCCTTTGGGACCATGGCCAACCTCGAGTGCACCTTCATCACCATCAAGCCAGACAGCAGGCTGCATGGGCCAGTGCGCAAGATCATCAAGCACTTTGAGCAAAAGGGATTCCGCCTATTGGCCATGAAGTTCCTTCAGGCCTCTGAGGAACACCTGAAGTGGCACTACATTGACCTGAAAGAGCACCCATTCTTCCCTGGACTGGTGAAATACATGAACTCAGGCCCGGTTGTGGCCATGGTGAGGAAGGGGCTGAATGTGGTGAAGACAGGTTGAGTGATGCTTGGGAAGACAAATCCAGCGGATTCTAAGCCAGGCACCATTTGTGGGATGTCTGCATTCAACTTGTCAGGAACATCATTCATGGAAGTAACTCAGTAAAAAGTGCTGAAAAAGAATTAGCCTGTGGTTTAAGCCTGAAGAATTGGTTCACTACAAGTCCTGTGCTTATGACTGGGTCTATGAGTAAGAGGTGGACCAGGCAGCAGTCCCCTTCAGCACTGCTTGGTATGTCCCTGGACACAGATCTTCATTCCCCTGACTTGGAAGCAATAATGTTGCTTATTCTTTTCTAACAGCATAGTTACCAATAAAGCCTGTGGAAACTGGGCAAAAAAAAAAAGAAAGAAAATTTGACATTACTCTCCATCTTATAGATTCTAATTGTGAAAATCTATAATTGATTTATCTGACTTTTAGTATGAATATGTACAAATTTTTAAGTTTATAAATACTACTAGAGTGGTGTGAGAACTCAAATTTTACTCTACAATAGAACCTTTGTATAAGCTAACCACCTATGGAACTGAAACAAACTGGTCAACACACGGATGAGGTCAACATAAAGACCTTCCATTGAGTATATAAGGTACACATCCAGTCTATGAAAGGTCAACTTGGTCAATGTAGAGAACTGGTCAACTATGAGGTTCTACTATATTTGTACTTTATTCCATTACACTATGAGAATTATTAATTATGACAAAAATTATACTTTTGTCAAAATTCATAAAAAGGAATTTATCAATGACATTACAAAATGCTTAATGTAATGTTAATGTGCAAGTTGTAAAAGAATTTGTAAAGACTCTTTTAGAAGTAATTGCTGAAATTTCCTAGCTTTGTATGTAGAATCATAGTATGTTAAACTAAATTGAAACATTTAAGGAAAAACTATTACTGATAGCTATTACATTAATAAGTTAAAGAATAATTTTAAAATCCTATATAATGCTAAAAAGTCTTTATTGTGCATAAAGCTGTCATCTAAGACACTGAAAGACCCAGATTAAATGTATTTATCATTTATCATGATTATTCCATACCCATGGACTTCTTAGATTAATGTACAGTTTACCAGTTTTCACTACAGTAAATAGGTTTCATATATGACCTAATTATCATGAGCCATCAAGTCAACCAAAGTGGGGAGTTGATTGATTCATGTGTGTTCATCTGTGAGGGTCTGGAAGGGCAGGATCTATGTAAGTTAGGAGGAGGGATGCAATCAGATGGCCTGGGTTTGAAATCTGCTCCATCACATAGTGTCTGTGAGACTTCTGGCATTTTACTCATATCACTTCTCCATGTTTAGTTTTATCAGCCATAAATTCTGTACCTACCTCATACAAAAGTTGTGAGTTTTACATAATTCAACAGTTTTTAAGTACTTAGAACAACACCTGACACAAAATTAAGTGTTTGACAAATACTGATCGTTATTTATTATCATTGTTAGCAAAAAAGCCTTATGAGTATCAGTTTCACTCAGATGTTCTCAAGCCCGGTTATTATTTGCAAAATTTACCATAGTCTTTTACTTAGGAGGCTCCTAAAAACTCTTTTTAACATTTTGATTGCTATAGCTTTCTCCTGGCTGACAGGATGATTTAGCCTCAGGAAAAAATATCTAGTTAAAAAAATTTTTTTAATGTTAATCTTTGGCTTCAGGTTTAAACCCCCAGGCTACACAGATTCTCATGTTTCAATTGTTTGGGAGATTAACAGTTAATGCACTTGAAGTCCTGCTGTTTTTGACATTTCTTTCAAGATCAAAAACAGAGTTAATGATTTTGCTGGGATTGTGGGTGATTCCATATCTTTAACCATTTGACGCTTGGGTGTGAGGACCAATAAGAAGAAAGGAAAGTCCAGTCATTCCTCAGTATCCATGGGGAATTGCTTCCAGGACCTCCCTAGAATACCAAAATCTGCAGATACCCAAGTCCCTGATTTAAAAATGGTGTGGTATTTGTATATAAGCTATGCACAGTCTCTGGTATATTTTAAATCATCTCTACATTACTTATAATACCTAAGGTACAATGTAAATTCTATTTAAATAGTTGTTATACTGTATTGTTTAGGGAATAATGACATGAAAAAATCTGCCCATGTTCAGTACAGATGCATTTTTCTCAAATATTTTCAATCTGAAGTTTGTTGAATCCACAGATGCAAAGCCCACAGATAAGGAGGGCCGACTGGACTATATTTCTAATAGCTACTTTTTTATGCAACTACTCTTACAGCAATTATTTTCATATGCAAGGTATTGTCCTTCATACATTAACTCTTTGGGTGTTGTTTAGAGCTACCAATTTAGAGGTATTGACATTAGACCACTAAAGTTTAATTCACTCATTATTAGATTTCTTTCCCCTCAACAAGTATATAAAGTCAAATATGTCAAGGAATAGAGAGGCTAAAGAGAACTCCACAAAGCAAATGCATACACTAGACTAATAAGAGAGAGAGAGAGTACAGGAAGCAGTCAGCCTGGTAATTATTAGAGATCGTTTGCAGCTAGTTAAGTGGCCACAGCTGGAAAACAGACCCTGATTTCAACACTTAATTGCACGATGCCTAAGTGGTCACTGGGACTCTGATCAAACATGCCATAATGCAGCTGAACTCAAACACATCCTCTGCTCAGGGAAGCTGATTCTCATTTATTCTTGCCTCTGCCCTCTGGAAAGGGGAAGGGTGCAGGGGGAATCTTGTGTCAGGAAATGAAAAAAATGCTCTGTATTTCCCTAAAGATTGAAGGTATTTTTTTAACCAGCATGTGATTAACATATAGCTCTTCAGTCTGGATTACAGAGTGACCTCAAATGCTGCAAAAAGGAGCAGTCAACCCTCACAAATTCACTGCCCCCTTGTGGAGTATGATGGGAGGAATCTCTTTTCCTTCTGGTCCCTTATAACTGTGGTCCCCAATCTCATGACCGTGGGCCAGAACTGATCAGTGGACTGTTAGGAACTGGGCTGCAGGAGGTGAGTGGCCAGCAAGCAAGTGAAGCTTCATTTGTATTTACAGCCACACCCCATCGCTCACACCCGAGCTCTGACCCCATGGGTGCAGGAGCAGCATTAGATCCTCACAGAAGCGTGAACCCTCGTGTAAACTGCATGGGAGGGAGGGATCGAGGTTGTGCTCCTCATGAGTCGCTAATGCTTGATGATCTGAGGTGGAGACACAATGCACTTGGATCATCCTCAAAACATACCCCCATCCACCCCACTCTGGTCCCTGGAAAAACTATCTTTCACGAAACCAGACCCTAGTGCAAAAAAGGTTGGGGACCACTGCCTCAAAAGGTGTCAAAGACCTAAGGATAGGCGTGTACCCATTTCTCCCTGGCATTATCTTCTCTTTCCTTTTGTCATTTCCAGTTTAGCCAAAATTTTTTACTTTTTTATGTTTACATTTATTTCATATATATATATATATAAATTATATATATATTGTTTATTGTAAACAAACAATTCTTTCTGGACTGGCAATATTTCATTAATAAACAAGGCTGATGGTCAGCCTCTGGGGCTACCTGGCTAGCATCCATTCTCATAGTTCCAATTAGTCAGTGCCTGGGTCACACCAGTAGTTAAGTATTTTTCATATTTTCCCTAAATATAAGTATGCATATGTATGTATTCTGGCATGTAAAGCCAACCTAAGCTTAAAAAATTCTTTATTCCTCAAGATTCTCAGATTAAAGAATGCTAAGGAAATCATCCCAAGATTGAAAATATGTATCCTATACATATATGAAAAAAAGTATCATACACAGTACCCATTTTTAATGACCTATAAGGAATGGCTGCAATTTTAGGTCCTCATAAAGGAATGAAGACCCTTAAGAATTCAGTGTTACCTCCAAAACTTTGTAGTCACTCAAAGCCAGAGTTGCTCAAAAGAATGATGGTACCTTATAGTGACATCAGGCCCACGCTCCTCCAGGATTTGTAGATGTGATTTGCCCATGACTTTTTTTTTTCAACTTTATTAAGATATAATTGGCAAATAGAAGCTGTGTATATGGAGGGTGAACAATGCAATGCTTTGATATACATATATAATTTCTATTATCAAGCCAATTAACTTATCTATCACCTCACATAGTTTTTGCAGGTGTTTGTGTGTGTGGCAAGAATACCTAAAATCTACTCCCTTAGTAATTCAAGTACACAATACATTGTTATGAACTATGATAACCATGCTGCACATTGGGTCTCTAGAACTTATTCATCTTATAACTAAAAGTCTGGACTCTTTCACCATCTCCTCATTTTCCACAACCCTCAACTCCTGGCAACCACCATTCTACTCTGTTTCCATGAGTTCAATTCTTTTTTTAGATTCCACATATCAGTGAGATCATGCACTATTTCTCTCCTGTGTATGGTTTATTTCACTTAGTATAACATCCTCCAGGGTTATCTATGTTACTGTAAATGGCAGAATTTACTTATTTTTTTTAAGGCTGAATATTATTCCAGTATTTGTGTGTATGTGTGTGTTTGTGTGTATATGTGTGTATATATCTATATGTATCTATATCTATATATACACATATATCTCACATTTTCTTGATCTGCTCATCCCTTGATCACTTAGGTCTATTCTATATCTTGGCTATTGTAAATAATGTTGCAATGAACAAGAAGGTACAGATACCTCTCTGACACACTGGGTCCATTTCTAATGGATATATACCCAGAGGTGGTACTGCTGGATCACAGGGTCATTCTATTTTTAGTTTTTTGAGAAAATTTCATAGTTTTACCCACAATGGCTATGCCAATTTACATTTCCACAAACAACGTGTAAGTATTCTTTTTCACACCTTTGCCAATACTTCACTTTATTTTATTTCATTTTTATTTTGGCTTTTTAATAGTAGCCATCCTAACAGTGTGAGGTGATATTTTATTGTGTTTTTTATTTGCATTTCCCTCATGATTAGCGACAGCGAGAACCTTTCCATATACCTGTTGACCATGTGTATTTCTTCCTTGGGAAAATTTTCATGGTACTTTGCCCATTTGCAAAATCTGGTTTTGCCTTATTACTACTGAGTTGTGGGAGTGCCTTATAAATTTTAGATATTAACTCTTGTCAGATATATGGTTTGCAAACACTTTCTCCCGTTCTGTGGGTTGCCTTCTCCCCTTGTTGATTGTTTCCTTTGATCTTTTTGCTTGATTATACTTTAAGGCAGTGGTTCTCAACTTTCCTAATGCTGCAGCCCTTTAATATAGTTCCTGTGGGTCACGACCCACAGGTTGAGAACCACTGCTGTAAGGGTTTTATAACATTGTCTAGACAGGACTGATTTGCAGAAGACAGAAGCCATGTTCAGAAAATAAGAGTTTTTGTAAAAAGAGATTTGGGTAATCACAATATCATTAGCAGAGTTGCAAAAGCTGGTCTAGGTTGGGCTTTGAGAAATGACTCCCACACAACCACCTTAGAATTGACCCACCAAGGGAGCTACTTCCCTTGCCACAGTTAACAAATAAGGCAGTTAAGAAGCTGCCACTACAAATGTCGCTTCGGGAACACAGTTAGCCAGGCTCCCATCCCTACCTCTCAACACCTAGAAAGCCAGTGATTAGACACAAGAATTCTACTGGAAAAAACCTCAATACCTCCCAACTTTGTTTTCCAGAAGTAAAAAAGATACATACCTATATATATACACACACATATATATTTGAAATGTGGCCTCTAATTTCATGCAAATGGATTTGATTGGCCAAATTGTAATCATAGCTGGACTCTTAAATCAAGGAAGTCCAGGAAATGAAAATTTTATCATCCTAGCTCTCGTTGAAGTTACTAGGCAGGAAGGCATATTAGAAGAGCATTTTTCAAATTCTACATTGCAAATTAGAATCAATTTATTTAATGGGCCATGAAATCAATTGATTTTTAATGAAATGGAATAGAATAGAATACATCATTATATCCTATGTAGTAAAGGAGGATTGTTTTAAAGCTTTTTATTTCATGGGTGTGCGTGTATGTGTACGTGTGTGTGTGTGTGTGTGTGTGTGTGACTGGATTATGATATCAAATGATCATAGGGACCGCATGGACTAAGACCAAAACGTGTTGATACCCACTGCAACAGATGGAGGGTGGGATGGACTTCAAACACCAATCCACCAATATCCAACATTAACCGTGTAAGGATGAATTTTTATCTAAACCAATTGTATCCATTTTCTATGGCTGCTAGACTAAGCCATAAACTTAGTGACTTACAACAACACAGACTCCCACGTCCACCACACCACTTTATCACCATGTACATGCCCCTGTTTAGCTCCTACTGTGAGACATGGTGTCTCTTTCTATCCCTGAGATACCTCACTTAGGATAATGGTCTCCAGTTCCATCCAAGATGCTGCAAAAACACTATTTCATCCTTTTTATGACTGAACGCTATGCGATGGTAAATTTACATGTCACATTGTCTTTATCCCCTCACCAGCTGATGGGCACTTCAGCATTATACAATTCATCCATATAACAAAACACACTTGTATTCCCTAAACTGACTGAAATTTTAAAAAAAATAAGGAGTTATGAACTAAAAATAAATGAGTGAAATAAAATAAAATCCTTTTTAAAAGCCCACGAATTTAGTATGTATCAGTTGTGTAGTTAAAAAAGTCCAAAATAGGCCTCCCTGGGCTGAAAGCTCACTGCTGCCAGGGCTGCTTTCCTTCCTGGAGGCTGTTGGGGAACATCTAGTTCCCTCCCTTTCCCATTTTCCAAAGCCTGCCCACATTCCCTGCCTACTGGCCCTCTTCATCCATCTTCAAAGCCCAAACATCAAGCCACGTCCTCCTCAGGGTGCCGTCTCTCTGGTTTTTTCTGCCTGTCTCTTCCCCTCTTAAGGACTCTTGCAAACCCACTGGGTCTCCCAGTAGAATCCAAGATAATTCCCCTATCTAAAAGTCAGCTGACTGGCAACTTAACTCCCCTGGGTCTTGTAGTTTAACATAGTCACAGACTTCAGAGATTCAGACACAGATTATCTTCGTGGGGAAAGTGCATGATTCCATGTACAACACTCACCAATCCAGATGAAAGGGCAGGAGGACATATAATATAATGTGTCCTGTGGGGACTGATCTTCCAGTGCAGATCTTTCTTGTTTTTACTGCTCCTAGAGCCAGTCAGATGAGGAAAAATGTATGATTTCCTACAGAAAAATACATTAAAAAGACATATAATTCCATGACTCGCCTCCTTTTTAAATGCTTTCTGTTAGTTCCCTACTATAAACAATACTGAAAGTGGCCAATTAGCTTTTGTTTCTCCTCCCTGCCCTCTTCCCTAACATCACATGTGTAATACCATTTTACTTCAGTTTAATGCCAATAAACCACTGGTGAGTTCATAGTGCATTTTATAAATGCAACCCATTCCCCTCCTATCATTTCCAAGAGTTGTGTCACACCTGTGTTGTCAGAGCGCGGCTGTCATTTGCCATATTGTTCTCCTTATCTCCATCATTTAGTGGCAGTTTTACAAGGAAATGTATATTCAACACTCCCAGATAAATCTGTAGTCATTGCTCTGAGGTCACTTTAATTGTCTCAACAAACTCACTAAAAAGGATGTTCTTTCTAAAAAAGGAAAGAGACTTTATTTTAGCAAACAGTTTGCAAACTGGGGAGACGCAGCCTTTGGCACAAAACAAAGGTGCTAACAAAAAAAAGCAGCTGTCCATCACAGGGAAAGTTCCTGCCCAGGTTCCCTCCCTGATCTGTTTATGCAAAATGCAGACTTGTTTAGTTCTAATTGGTCGATGCAGGACCAGTCTACTGGTTGATTCTTGCAACAGCAGTAACAGGCAACTGGGAAAGTTCCGAACTTAAGTGAGCCTGGGGTTTTCTGGGAACGTGGGGTACTCCCACAACCTCCACTCAGCGATGGCCCCTTGCCTGTAGGTTGAGCCACCTGGGAGCTACTCTGTAGTATTCGCCTCTCTGGGCTCACAGTCGTCTGTGTATTTCTCAGGAACACATGTTAGAAACTGTATACCCTGAGCTGTCACATGTGCATACATTCCAGTATCTGTAGCCTTTTGCTTGATTACCAGTTTGGCAGGATAGAAAACTCTTACATTTCTTGCCCTGTGTATACTAAGTGTTACTATTTTAGCATAAAAAATTGCTACCTATGACTTTTCCTCCTCATAAGTGACCTGTTTCCCCTGGAAAGTTAAAGAACTTTGTTTTGTTTTCTTCTTAGTATAATAATATTAGTAGAATATGTGTCAGCGTTAGCTATTCTGGGACAATTTCCCCATAAACATAGTGTGGTTTTAAGACCTCTTTTATTTCAGGAAACTATTCTTGAAACAGCTTTTAGTATTACTTTGTCACATTGGTTTGCGTTGGAGGCACTCATTTAGATAGATAGATAGATTATAGATATGGCATATTTTTTGTCTACCTTAAATATCTATAAATTTCTCTGAAGTGTCTATTTTTTCAAATGTTTAATCTTTCTATTTTTCTCTTTTCTATCATCTATTTGCTTTACAGTATTATTCATGCTGTATCTGCAATTCTTTCTAAGTCTTCAGTTCTGATTTTTATTTTCTTTTTTTCCAATTATCTTTTGTAGTTTGCTTAGTTCTCTCCTCAAACCTTCCTTTTGTCCCATCGTTTTTATCTCTGAGTTTTTCTAATTCTAGTTTATACTCTTCTCTCATAGTTCTAAAATTATTCTAATTTAGATTGCTTTGAAACATTAGTTAATGGCTTTTACCTGGTGCTATCAAAAAGTTGCTCTACTTAGAATTCTCCTTTTCATATAATTAATGTGACTGAAGATTTTTGCTGAAACTTGTCTTTAAGTGAGATGGGTTCGCCAATCCTTTTAGACATGCTGTGTGCCGGGGCAGTGAGGGACTAGGGTAACTTCCACATCTTTACAACTTTAGGGCTGTCTTTTCTGTTGCTATGAAGAAATATCAGCAAATATGGCCTCATCTTGGGCCCTTCTCTGAGCCTTGCACCCACTTTTTTTCTTTTTTCTTTTTTACAGTTTTTGGCTGGGGCCGGGTTTGAACCTGCCACCTCTGGTACATTGGGACCAGCGCCCCATTCCTTGAGCCACAGGCACCGCCACACACCCACTTTTTTTTTTAAGAGGGTCTCCATCACAAGACTGGAGAAGCAAGAATCCAATGTATTCTATTCTAATATGAAGGCAGTAGATGAGCTAATACAAGGGGTGGGGTAGGGGAATGAAGGAGCAGGAGAGGAAAGAGGGGAAGAATAGGGGATCACAGAGTATGGCACACCCTTGGGGGCAGGACTCAATTATAAGAGGGACTTTAACAAATGCCATGGATATAACCTAATTCTTTATACCCTCAATGAATCCCAAACAATAAAAATAAAAAAGATTAAAATAAATTGATGTGAATTTTTAAAAAATAAAAGAAATAGGGTCTCACTCTGTCACCCAGGAGACAACAGTGGTGTCTTCATAGCTCACTGTGACCTCAAACTCATGTGCTTGAATGATTCGAATGATCGTCACTGCCTCAGCTTCCCTAACAGCTAGAACTACAGGAGTGCACCACCACTTGCAGCTAATTTTTTTCCCCCAGTTTTTGGCCGGGGCTGGGTTTGAACCCACCACCTCTGGCATATGGTGCTGGCGCCCTACTCCTTTGAGCCACAGGCACTGCCCCACACAGCTTTTTTTTTTTTTTTTTTTTTTTTTAATAGCTATGGGTCTTGCTATGTGGCCCAGGACAGTCTTGAACTCCTAACCTCAAGCGATCTTTCCACCTCAGCCTCACAAAGTACTAGGTTTGGAGGCGTGAGCCACTGTGCCCAACCTCTTCCAATTTTATCTAGAATATCTCTCTCCTTTGCTCCCAGCATCCCTGCCCTGCTCAGGAGCCTACTCCCACAGTTGGTTCTCAGTGAGCAGTGTCCAGAAAGACAGTGTGGGTCTGTTAATTTAGAAAGTTCCCAGGAACCTTCCATCACCATCTAGCCTTCCAACAACTCTCTCACCCTCATTGGGGCAATGGGGCTTGCAAAGTCCCCTCCCAGCTGTGGCTGCTATTCTCAGAAACACAGTGCTCCCCCACTGAAAGGGGGCATGTGCTTTCTAATTTCTCTGCCCTGCGCCACTGTTTCCCATACAATCACTTAGATAGCACAGGTCTCATAGCTATCATCAGTTTGCTCTTTGCAGTGTGAAGTTCATGGGGGTATCTCATTCCTTGCTTTTTGTAGAAGCTTCCTCATTTTTTTGTGGTTGTTGAAGGGGATTCAGGGAGATTTAAAGACTATGTCATCACCTTCCTGCCTTCTCTCTTGAAGTTTTACACAGGACTTTAAGAACTTAATCAATTTAAGAAAAACTAATGTATTAAATAAATTAGTTATTTAATAAAAATTGATTTAGTAAACATTTATTTAATAAAAATTAATTTTAAAATATAAAAATAATTTCATTCTTTTATTCCCTATTTCTTACTATCATCTTTTACAAGACCTTAAACTCCACATATCAAAACATATCCCAGAACCACAATAAGATTATATAATCTCACACCCATTAGGATGGGTGTGGTGGTTCTTGCATTTAGTCCCAGCTACTGGGAAAGCTGTGGCAGAAGGATCACCTGAGCCCAGGAGTCGGAGGTTGCAGTGAGCTGTCACGCCACAGTACTTCAGCCTGGGCAACAAAGTATAACCCTATCTCTAAAAAAGAAAAGAAAAAGTAGAAGAGGAGGAGGAGGGGGAGAATAAGGGAAAAACAAAATAAGTGCTAGTAAAGATATGGAGAAATTGGAATGCTTGTGCACTGTTGATGGGAATGTAAAATGGTACGGCTGTGATGGTGCTAGGGAAAACTCTATAGTGGTTCCTCAAGAAATTAAAAATAGAATTACCATGTGATGCAGCAATTTCATTTATTCAAACTGAAATCAGCATCTCAAAGAGGTATTTATACACCCTGCTCATAGCAATATTATTCACAACAGCCTAAAGATGGAATCAAGCCAAGGGTCCACCAATAGATGAATGCATAAAGACAGGGTAGTATGTACATAATAATGAGATACATTTTAGCCTTAAAACAGAAGGGAATTCTGACACATGCTACACCATGAATGAATCTTGAGGACATCAAGCAGAGTGAAATAAGCTAATCACAATAAGACAAGTGCTGTCAGATCCACTTAATATCTGGCACTTAGAGAAGTCAAGTTCAGAAAGATGGAAAGTACAACGGTGGCTGCCAAGGGCTGGGAGGAGGGAGAAGTGGGGAGCTGCTGTTTAATGGGTGCACAGTCTCAGCTTGGCAAAGTGAAAAAAGTTCTGGAGATTGGTTGCACAATAATGTGAATATACTTGAACATGACTGAACTATTCACTTACAAATGGTTAAGATGATAAATTTTACATTATACGAATTTTAGCACATTTCACATTTTTTAATTTAAGAAAATAATTAAAAATATCCCTGAGCTTGTATTTCCTCCAATGTTCCATCTCTTAGTGAGCAGCAGCACCACCCACCAGCTGCTCAAGCCAGGGAGGGTCTAGACGTCATTCTTGGTTCTCCCTGCTCATCACCCAGTCCTGTGATCCAGAGGGCTGCCCACTTGTTTCCATCCTTCCCCTCCAATCCGAGTTCTCTTTCCTCCATTACTGGTTTCCCTTCCACCAACGTTCGTGCTCATTCAACCACCATACTTCAGCCAGAATCTTCTAAAACAGACTGCTCACATTACTTCTGTAGAAGATCCAAACTCCTCCAACAGGATTTACAGACAAGAATGACAGGATCTGTTCATGAGTTACCTTCCAGCCACATTTCTTACCACTCCATCAGCCCTCCTGCATCCTTCTGACCCAGTCACAGTACTGACCTGGGACAGAGTCTGCACTCCAGGAGAATCAGGAGTTGGTGGCTTTGAAAGATGTTTGCATAGCTCAAGGCCATTGCTCTTGCACAGTCCTGCACAACTCAGCTCTAATTGTCACTAAATACTTTTAGATTGGTGCTGCACAGCCCTCAGCCATGATTCACCAGGCGAGGCAAGGACATTAATAGCAAGCAAGAAGCTGTAATGGGCTTTTAACAATATGATTCCCTAGAAAAACAGAACATATTTCAGTCTGTGAAATGTTCATCTTTTTAAAAATGCAGTAATGAAAAGATAATTTGATCTCCTAGACATTCCAGTCACATTTTCCCATAATCCACTCTCTCATGCTCTCTATTCACTCTGCTCTTTCTTCTTACATTATTAATAAAAGAAAATAATAAGTATTCTATCCCACACATGCAACTCCACATTACTCTGATTCTGCAGGTTTCTTATGTAACTTTGTCCTATTTCTTTAGGTTTTGTGTTTTTCCTCTTTCCTCGTGTTGTCATTAATCTCCAATTCCTCCCCTGAGCACCGGTGCCTCAAGGTTAATGGGCCTCACTGAGGATGGAAGGGAATCGGGCATCTTGGCCTTTCTCTCCCTCCTCTTGACCTAGTTGCAATGCTGTATTTCACTTTTAGACAAGAGAAAAAAGAAAGAATCTATATCAAATAAATTGGAGGGTCACTTAAAATTTCTGGGCATACAATGGATTTATTCATACTGTAGTTTTTTTGTTTTTCACACAGCACTCTTGGAGGAGCTGACAGTTTATATTCAAACCTTCCACACTTCCTCCTTAGTTCTCCATTCTCAAAAACATCATTTAGTTGCAAAACTTCATCTCTAAATTTCATCTAATCATAACTCTTTATCACAGGGCCTGGCATTACTCAAGATCCAATCATGATCAAGGCATTTCTATGTGGGGTTCCTGCCATTTCCCTAAACATAGAATTTCTAAATTTGATTCCTTTCCCATTTAAAGCCTTACCTTTTGTTTATAATATTATCATTCTTCCAGATACCAAGTTCAAGTTATTTTACTAAGCACATAATAGGTGTTTCGGTGATATGTGCTGGAAACAGAACTGGAGTATCATCCTCACCCTCAACATGTGCCTACCCCAGTTAAGGACAATGATTAACCAGAGGGTGGATAGCAAAGTCTGGAAAGGGTCAAACTCTGAGCAGTTACCTTTCCCTTTCCTTCATCCTTGATATTCAACTTCTCACCCACTGCTGCTGCTGTATTTAATTCCATGTTCATAAATCCATCATTGACATCAGTTCTCTCCCCAACTTAAAAACTCAAAGCTATTATTTTCCTACATTAAATAAACTGTGAGTATAATCCATGCATTCTTGGTTCTGTCTCACAGATTCATTCCTCTTCTTCACAGGCTGCCAGGTTATCACCCCCTGTCTCGGGAACTCTAGCTTTCTCTTTTAATTGCTTCTACTTTGTACAACCCATTGAGGACATCAGACTGAATTTCCTGCTGCACTACATTCCAGAAACCACTGTGGAATTGGTTGTGGTCACAGTGGGGAGCCTTCAAGAGGTCCCCAGATTATTTGCCCTAGATTGTTTATCACAGCTCAATTTACAATCACCAAGATGTAGAAACAACCTAAGTGTCCATCTACCCATGAATGGATTAATAAACTGTGGTGTGTATACATTATGAAAGACTATTCATCCATTAAAAAAGATGGGGACTTTACATCTTTTGTGTTAACCTGGATGGTGTTGAAACACATTCTTCTTAGTAAAGTATCACAAGAATGAAAATGCAAGTATCCAATGTACTCAATACTAATATGAAGCCAGTAGATGATCTAATACATGCCTACACAAGAGAAAAACGCAATTCAATTCAAGTTGGGGGTAGGAAAGGAGACAGGGGAGAGAGTGGATGGGGGGAGAGGAGGGAGGGAGGTCAGTGTACTCCCACTTAATGGGCACAACATAAGGGTCCATGGCACATCTCCTGGGTGAAGGGCACATCTACGACAGGGACTTTACCTAACAAATGCAAACATTGTAACCTAATCACATGTACCCTCAGATTAATCTGAATTTTTTTTTAATGAGAGGACCACAAAAAAGAGGTCCCCAGCCAAGGTACATTCTGACTCACTAAGCTCATCTCCCACTAACCTCCAAAACTCTAGGCCATAGTGAGAGCTGAGACTCACCTGCACATGTGTGTCTTTAGTGGGCCTCCTTACCCTGCCAGCTCTTTTTAACCTGCTCAAGTTCTATGTGGCCTTTGTAGGCAAGCTCAAGTTCCTCTTCCTTTACTGACTACTGTGACTGAACCTAATTGTGCCATCTCTGACTTGACCCAGGGCAACTCCATACTCTTCAGACCTCCCAAACTCCAAGGGATTTTGTTCAACACAATTCAGCCTTCTATGCTATAGAGCAGGGGTCCTCAAATGCGTCCCACGGGCCACCTGAGGTGGTGTGATTCTATTTGCTCCCATTTTGTTTTTTTTATTTCAAAATAAGATATGTTCAGCATGCATAGGAATTTGTTCTTAGCTTTTTTTTTTTTAAACTATAGTCCGGCCCTCCAATGGTCTGAGGGACAATGAACTGGCCCCCTGTTTAAAAAGTTTGAGGACCCCTGCTGTAGAGTCACAAATCAATGCTCTTTTATCTCTTTTGTTCATAAATTCTTTTAGCGAACTTTGGATAACCAAGTTCAAAAAAAGAGGAGGAAAAAATGTCTTTAAAAGATAGCTAAATACTTTTTCACTATTGGTATTTGAGACAATAAGATGCTCCCAAGAGCACAAATAGAATCAAGAACATTCTGCTGTACCAACCCAGCCTCCAGAAAAAAATATTATAGTAGTAATCTCAGCATTCCCTTCTCCGTCCTCCTTTCTCCCCTCCAGCTGGTCTAACACCTTTAAGGTACCTTTTTTTTTAAAACTTACTGTCATGAAAGGATCTCGTTAGCAGGGTAAAATAGGAAGAGTGTTGAACTAAGATTCTTACAATCCATGTGTTCTGGTGCTAGTTCTAACATCAAGAGAAGTCACTTCACCTCTGTGCCTCAGTTCCTTTGCAAAATAGGAAAATTGAATAAGATAATTCTCTGAGGTTCCTCTCAGTTCTAACATTTTTATGTAGATGGCACTACATATGTGGTGATTAATAAATTAGCGATTAATAAATGAATCCTGAGTTGTTACTTATTCTTATACTGATTTTATATTAGCAGACCTAACACTTTAAGTGAAATAAATGAATCATAACTGTGATATTGTCCCCAGCTCTTCTGAAGAAAGAATTTCAGAGGGAAAAAAGGTGAACCCAACAGAGAGCTCCTTCCTCATGAGGTCAACCTGCTTTCCCATGTTTGTTATTCCACAGTGATGACATTACTATCAAGTTAAAAAACTCAAAGGCTAAGAGTTCATTCATGTAAGAACAACAATTCATACAACACCTCCATTTCAAAGCATCCCTTGAAGCACCTATGGTTCAGAGCTTTCACTGGGTCCAGTAAGGGGCACTGTTGGTTGAGCAAAGATAAACAGTGCTTTTCAAAAACAGTTTGAGAGCTCTGTGATATGTCATGGAGGCTCCAGCAGCTCACAACTTAGTGGCACAATAACCAGGAGGTCAGGAAATTGAAAAGAAAAAAAAAAAAAATAGATCTTGAATAGAAATGTCATAGCCACTTCCCCTTTCCCCCTAAAAAACATTAGAAAAGGCCGGTGGAAGCAGGTGTTTGGCTTCTGGAGAACAACTTCCAAAGAAGTCATCACCCAGGAGCTGAGTAATCTCTCCTGAAAAGGGAAAGACTCAGTGACCTGCAGGGGAGACACAGATCCAACATCCTGGCCTGAAGGTAAAGGGCAAGGATGATAAGTAATTCACCGGATTGACAGGTACAGCTACTGCCCAGACAGCAATCTGGTCGAATCAGACCTTCGTTTATCATCCCTCATGTACAGGGGTGAGATCATGAGCGCAAAACAAAGGAAATTAGGAGAAAATATTTTCAATCAAGAAGCACCCAGTGAAGCATGTAATTAAGTGGAAAACTGTCAGTGATTGCTTATTGTATCTGCACAGGACAAGACATTGGTTTAATGGCTTTATATAAATGAGAAAAGACAACTTGGTAATTGTCTTGGTACAACAGTACACAATGTAGAAAAGATACTTCTGGAGGCAGCGGGACATTGAGCATTGTTAGGGACCTAAGGCAGCCCCACACCAACCCTCCCCTTTCTCCTCCCCGCCTGGAACAAAAGACCACAAAGGGCCTAGCTACCCCTGCCCCAAAATTTCATGCCAGCAAGCAGTGAGACTCTTCCACCCACTAGAGTCCCATATAAAAAAGAAGTTTCCAACTGCCCTCAGCGCAAACAGCATCTTTGGCTCTACCCAGATGGGTCTCTGTCCCTTTCATTCAACCTGGCCTGGACCCCTGGATTCTCTGGTCTCTCTTTTCTCAGCACCGACCTTTCAAGTACAATCTTAGGGGTGCTGGACACTGAAGGAAAATATATACAATTGATGAGAAATTATTCTTCAAATATTAAATGTATTTTAAAACAATAATGAAAATTTCCAGAATTGATATAATTGGCTAACCTTTGCTGGGCACAGTGGCTCATGTCTGTAATCCAGCACTTTTAGAGGTCAAGGCAGGCAGATCACTTGAAGCCAGAAGTTCAAGGCCAACCTAAGCAACATAGTGAGATCTCATCTCTACAAAAACTGGGGGAAAAAAAATAGCTGGGGACACATGCCTGTAGTCCTAGCTACTCTACTTTAGAGGCTGAGGCAGGAGGATGGCTTGTTATCAGAAGTTCGAGGTTGCAATGAGCCACTATTGCCCCATTGAGCATTAGCCCAATCAACAGAGCAAGACTCTGTCTCAGATAAAGAGAATCAGTTGACCTGATCGCAAACAACCATATTCAGGTTATCTCTTCTATTTCTATCAGGAAGACTTTTATTCATTCTAGAATAGTTTGAAAGAAAGTTATTCTAGATGATTATAAAAACCAGACACAATAAAGAAATACAGGAAATCAGGAAAAGCCTTAAACCTAAGACAGTGTTTTCACTCTCTCTTCATAAACTTTTCATAAATGCCACTTGGCCCACAAATTAAATCTCAATACAAGTCCAAAAGATAGCACCAAGTTCCTAAGTTCAGGACTCTTATTATATTCTAATCTACCCACAATGAACAAGTCATTGACTACAGAAGGGCAGTACATCAGATCTTGGGGGGTTGATAAGTGAGGGATGGAAAGATCTGACCACTCTGTACTGTCTCGAACTACAGAGAAGGGGAAAATGATGTAACATCAAAACCCAGAGCCAGAAAGTAACTGTACTGAAGTGACATCAAAACCCAGAGCCAGAAAGTAATGGTACTGTGATGACATCAAAACCCAGAGCCAGAAAGTAACTGTACTGTGATGACATCAAAACCAAGAGCCAGAAAGTAACTGTACTGTGATGACATCAAAACCCAGACCCAGAAAGTAACAGTACTGTGATGACATCAAAACCCAGACCCAGAAAGTAACTATACTGAAGTGACATCAAAACCCAGAGCCAGAAAGTAATGGTACTGTGATGACATCACATTACAACTTCCCATTACAACCTAAGGTGAAATCGTGAAGGAGAATTTTGGGAAGTCAGTAGCAGCAGACCCACATGAACAAGGACCTGCATGCACCGTGGAGTTTCCTGGCCACTAGCCTCTCTCTACTCCAAGACTCTACCTGTATTTATTTGATCCCACACCATAATTAACTGGAATTGGTCATATTAAGAATCAATTCCTATAGAATAACATACTGATCAAGTAGGTCCCATTTCTTTACAACATGAATCCATTTCATAGCAAACAGGCAGAGATCCAACCAATCAGGAGACAGAAAAGATTCTTTAAGACAGACATAACTGTTATTCTTCACCCATTAATTTCACCTCTCAACTTTTCCTATGTCTTCACATGGGATGGAGAGAAGTAATACTCATTCAACAAATATATCATATCCTATTACTTTGTGTGAGACACCTGGGCCAGTACAAAGATAAACATAGTGTCCCCTAAAAAGGATTTATACTTTATAAGAAAAGTCAGGCTCATCTTCCTGAAAAATTTTGTCTTCTGGCTTCTGTACCATCATCCTCTTACTTTGTTTTCACCTTTCTGCACTAATGTGTCTTTCACTATCTTCTTCCAATTTTCTGCCTTAGAAGTTATCCATGAGGCCCAGCTGCAGGGGCTCACACCTGTAATCCTAGCACTGTGGAAGGCCAAGGTGGGTGGATTGCCTGACCTCACAGGTTCGAGACCAGCCTGAACCAGAGTGAAACCCTGTCTCAAAAAATAGCCAGGCCTTGTGGGCACTTGTAGTCCCAGCTACTCAGGAGGTTGAGGCAAGAGAATTGCTTGAGCCCAAGAGTTTGAGGTTGCTGTGAGCTATGACACCATGGCACTCTACCAAGGGTGACAAACTGAGACTCTGTCTCAAAAAAAAAAGTTATCCATGAGGGAACATCTTTCAAGACCTTAACCATCACTTATTTTTTTTTTTTAGTTTACTTACCAATGTAATATACCAGAGCCCAACGGTGTTAAATTCCAGTTTAATGCCATTATATTCCTTACTTCCAGTGTATTTCAAGCCATCTCTACTTGAATGTTCCAAAGGTATCTCCCCTTCCAAAATGTCTAACATGGAAATGATTTTCCTGTTCCTCCTGTTCCTTTCCCTTTTAGGGGTGCCCAACTTTTGTTCACCCACACACTGGAAGAATTAGAGTTTTCTTGAGTCACACATTAAATACACAAAGACTAAAGAAAACTGATGATAAAACAAAACAGATCTGTTTATAATTTTTGCTATATCCAATAAAACAGATAAACAAAACAGTCCACCAATAATCCACATGTGGCCCAGGGGCTACAGGTTAAGCACCTTACTCTTTTCGCCTTGTTTCTTCCAGGGGTAAACCCTGAGACAAGGATTCCAGGGCAAATAGTTCATTTGGAAGGTGATCCCGAAGAGACTACAAAAGAAGGCCTGCAGAAAGGTTTAGCCATCAGCCAAGTTCCCACGACGAGAACCCAGAGCTGAATCCTACTGAGGAACTTTGGGAAGAGAAGGCAAACCTCAGAGAAACCCCAGCGGTGAGGCCAAAGTGCCAAGGCATTCACCCACCAGCTCCTGCCGAACAAGGCTTGCGGGCTGTGCTAATTCCCTAGCACTATCCATCTCTGCCCCTCGGGTGCTGGAAGTGCCCGTCAGCTGCCAGGAGCTACACAGCATGTATTGGAGGGACATCAGCAAGGTCTGCCTAACTGCAGCATCTCGGTCAATGGTACTCACAGCTAGAACCTTAGAACCACCCATGACTTCTCCCTCATCTTCACTCTCCACATTACTCAGACACCAACTCCTATTGACTTTATGCCCACCACAGTGTTGAGTTTTGTTTGGCCTTCTCCTTCCTTTTGCCATTGCCTTAATTCAGCACATCAATGCCTCTCCTAAAATACTGCTATAAAAGGATTTTATCTGTTTTTTTCTAAGCTGCTGGCAGAGTCAGCCATCTTTATACTACCCCAGACGAATAATAATAATAAGTACCAATATGTACTGAATTTTCCCTTTTTCTGTGCCCAGCACTGACTGAACACATTATGTGCATTTAATACACATGCATTTCTATGACAGGTAATGGTTTTTACCCCCATTGCATAGATGAGGTCACTGAGGCTTAAAGAAGTTGATAAGATCAGAGGTAATAAGGCTACAGAGGATATCTAATCCTGACGGTCTGACCCCCAAACTTTGGTACTTAACAACCACAAGATAGTGCCATTGTACTCAGTCACCTATTTAAAATGCAAATTCAAGTATGCCACTTCTCTGATTAAAAGCCCAGCTCCATCCATGTTTTCCTGACTTCAATGATTAAAGTCTTAATTTTTAAGCATCAGGACACCACATCCTATACAGGCCTCAGGTTCCCTTCCTAGCTTATCATTCTCCACCTGTGCTCACATATTAGTTAATAAACTTGAGCCACAAGGAACAGGAAGCTGCGTGTTTGATTAAAACATAGGGTGCTTTGAGGAGAGTCACGGAAGATAAGCCCATGTTCATAACACAGGGGCCTTTGTAAAACACTAGATCAATGAAGCCATATATCCCTCCAGGAGGCAGCCACCTGCCTCAGCCATCAATATTTCTGAAAAGGCAGCCCGGACTTTCAACCTCATGCCAGTCAGGAACAGCCTAAACCAGCTGGGAGGCAGGCAGATCTACTAACCTGTTGACCGAGCGCTGACATCTGCTGCTGCTGCTGTCTGGCTTCCAGCTGCCCCCTGCCTCGCCAAGCCCATGCCTGCCTGAGCCCTGCCCTTCTTTTTCTGGCCGTACTCTTTCCTCCTCTACTAGATCTTTGCCTGACGACCACATCACTCTTCTGCTCTGAACTTGAAAAGGACTCAGTGCCTTATCTTCATATGAAGTCATTTCATTTCCCCCTGATAGTAGAGCACAAATATATAAGAAGATAGAGACATCTTATATTTCACAAATTCCCTCCATGTAAAAGATCTGCAATAGACAGTTGAATGAATCGGTTAGATGGCAGGCATATCTAGAATCCGCTGCAGCCTACAGTATTATAAATCCTAATGTTCTCACATTGTGATGTATGTTACCCTGTAGTAAACTGCACATCTCGCTGTTGAAAGAATATTAAATCCTGAAGGTTAACTCGGGTCTAATTAATAATAAGCAATAGGTTGTATTTCATATATGAAAGTGACCCACTATCGGCAAAGCAAATATTGTGAAAGTTAAACATTCACAGGGCTGGCCTTTATCAGACTGAACGGTGTTATGGGTAGTTAAATAGCAGAGGACAATTCTGCCATCCCTTTAACAGGGCGTTAATCACCCACCACACCCCAACCAGTTTCCTCCGCTCCACCCCTCTTTATTATTGTTCAGCTTACCACTTTGGAAATGGATATAGTAAGTGAGGCCTCTTTCTCTGACAAAAGTAAAGATTACCAGTAGGTAAATAAAAAAATCACTTTTCACAAAAGCATTCATTTCCCAGTACATATGCAAAGAGTTATAGATTTGCCCTCTATTCATACTGTTAACACCTTCATATGAGGTGATTCAAACTTTCTCTGTACAGGAAAGAGATGGATATGAAATTATATTTTCAAAATAAATTCAATATTTTATTCTTAACATGGGCAGGAGAATTATCTTACCATAGAAATATATTTCTACTATGAAATGCTATGCAGTGCAGAGAAGGGGAGAAATTTGTATCTCCAGTCTATAGATAGAGATAGAAGCAGCCTTCCTGTCCAGCAGAGAGCTTCATAGACAGTGAAAGGAAGACGCTCTTGGTGGTCAACTCACAGTAAAACATGGCAACATAATTAAATCAATTCCGGGTTTCCTCGATTCGAAGTCAATCTTCGAGAAAATCCTGCTAAATTTAGTGACAATAGCTCTATTTCCCCTGGGATGTTGCTGCTAACATAAAATCAAATATCAAAAGGCACACTTCGCTAACCATAATAAGTGATTCTCTTTTAAATTATGCATATACAAGAATACCACCCTACCGTAGTATATTCCTTGTTAATACCTGTTAATACACACATTATGTAATTTTGATTACCATAAAAATTATATGTCATGGTAGAGCAGATTTTGCTGCATTTTACATACATAGTATTAGGGAACTGAAGTACAAGATTAATGTGACTTTTCCTAAGTGCATAGCTATATTATAATCTTTAATTCAGATAATCTAGCTTCAAGTCAGGGAATAAAAGCACTATAAAACATAGAATCATATTGGTTCTTAGAAAAAAGATTTTTCCTCAATGAATCCCCAACAACAAAAAAAAAGATTGTTCCGTTTATTTTAGTTTTTTCATAATGATAATATTTTTTATTATTCCTAATTTTATCCTAATTATAAAATATATAGTTGAAAGAAAATGTATTTTTGAAATTTAATAACACAGTCTAATAATAATAATCTTAACTTTAAACCCTATATATTCATGAAGATGAAAAATTGAAGAGGAAGCAGGTATAAAAACTGTGTTAAGTAACTGTTTTAGAGGCATGTGTCAAATATAGACTGAAAAATTATTTTGAAAAACTATCCAGTGATGGAAAGAGGGATACTTCCCAACAATGAGAGAGATTAAAGTAAATAAATCATAGTTTATGTAGGAAAAAGACTATTTAGAAATATTAAATATTGAACAATATATTTAGAAACAAATTTGTTTTATTTTAATTTTTATCAACAAATACTTGTTTTCAAATGAAAATAAATTTCTTTCATGATTTAGCAAACTTTATTTCTAAAAACCTAACAAAATAAGCATCAATGCACAATAGTGATTGAAACACTCTATCCATGTGACTATCATGCAACCTTAATGTGGAAACCATAGAACGTACCTAGTAGGCCTCCAATTATGGAAATATAATTGGACCAGGGGCACACCTGGCTGCTGCATTTTAAATTTCATTGTTGCATTTCCACCAAGGCTGTGCCTCTGAAGGCCTGTTCCCAGCTAATGACCTGGGAGACAAGATTCTGTGGCAGACACATTCCTTGTCAGACTGAAATGGGCTGTGAGGGCCTTCCCAGTCACATCTGGCTTCTTTCCTGTTTTCCCTCACACAGGCACTTCTAACAAAATCCTCCTAGGTTTAATCCCATTTTGGCACCTGCTTCTTGAAAGACCCATACTAAAACACAGAAAAGCATGTTTTATAAAGATAACTTAATGTCATGCTTTGATTTCAAATTAAATGCTCAGGAAATATTACATGTTTAAAAAGCAAGATGCAAACTGGATACACAAAATGAGCTAAATACTGTAATAAAAGAAAACAACACACTCATATGAAGATACACAGAGAATAGAATGAATGAAAATATACCAAAGTGTTAAAATTGCTTATCTTTGGGTAGTGATCTTAGAGGTAGATTAAATTTTCATATATTTATATTTCTCTGAGTATTGTAAGTTTCCAAAAATGAGATTACTTTATTTTGTATTTTAAAACATATCTAAGCATCACAGTTTAACACGTTATAAGTTGAAAAGTAGACAAAATATAATTTGGCTAAGCATATGGAGCGTTTAAATGATTAAGGCACATGATGCTTTCCTAAAATAATTGAGGGTGCCTTGTTTGTTGGTTTATTTTAACTGAGAACTTCTAGGAGAAACATAGGCTTCTTGATTCATCAGTACATTGATGAATTTGAATATGTGAGTTGAAACCACTGTCTTCTTAACAATGGATAAACTATTTTTTGCACGCTTATGAAAAAATGTGCCACTACTAGGAGAATCTCTAAGAAAAAGACTTGGGGCTGATTCTCACACCTGTAATTTCAAATTTTCAAAGCACTTTGGAAGGCCAAGGCAGGAGGATCGCTTGAGACCAGGAATTGGAGACCAGCCTGGGCAACTGTGAGACATCTGTCTCCACAAAACTAATTAAAAAACTAGCCTGCATGGTAGTACACACCTCAGTCTTAACTATTCCAAAGGCTGAGGCCAGAGGATTGCTTGAGCCCAGGAGTTTCAGGTTGTTGTGAGCTATAATGATGCCACTTCACTCTAGCCTGGGCAACAGACCAGTCTCAAAAAACAAACAAACAAATGACTTGGGTATCTCATGATCCCTTTTAAGAGCAAAGTAGCTCGGCTCTTGATTTGATTTAATTTATAGCAAAATAAAATCTTCTAGGAGGCAAAGAAAGACAGAAGAGTGCTTTTTATTTGGGGTGGGGCAGGTACACCAAATACATTTTTACTTTTTTGCCAACTTCGATACCTTGGTAGTGATTTCTTTTGTTGAAAAGGATTCCACGGTAGCATCTGAGATAGCTAGAAAGAGTGATCAATGGAGATATCTGCCTAAATGTGGAAGGAAAGTATTTTTCATCTCTGGAGTCTGGCCTAACAGGATATACAATGCACCATCAATGTAATAGTTGTTCTGTCAACATATTGTAACTTCCATGTAAAAACCACATTTAAGTTCCTAACTGCCTATTGTTGATCAAAAACATTATGCTCTCCTGTTTTACTGAAAGTATGTTGATTTTGAGGCTGTTTTATAACACAGACCAATGTAGTTGAACAGTTGATAATATGAAGTAGGACATTATTGGTGGTAACCCATAAATAACCTGAGCATCACAAACATGTGGGTACTAATGAGCTATGTTTTGGGGATTGATCTTTTTAACAGAGGGGAAAGTTGTTCACATACTATTTAAGTTTAGTAAAAATATTTTCCATATTTGCACATTTTATGATGTCAATTGTCATGCTGTAGTACCATTTGAATTTTTTAATATGTGTATAGTTTTGCTTACTTTGAAATCAAACGTGTTCATGTATTATGATTTTAAAAGAATACCACTACCACCCAGGAATACAGAGTGAGCTTATCTTTTGATTGTTCAGAAGGGAATCTAGACGCCCATAAGGAGAAGTGGGGATGGTGTCGGGGTCGCCAGCCTTTCACAGTGTAGCCATGAACAGTCAGATGGGGGCCTTCACTCTCCTGGCCCTTACTCTCTACCTTCTCAATCAAAATCACTGGGAACGAGGTTCCAGAAGTCTATGTTTTAAACAAGTACACTAAATGACTCTTAATACATGAGAATTTGAGAACCACTGACCTAAATTTTTGAGGCGACTTTGCCATTCATTCCAGGGTGTCCTCCCTGCTGCCACCCCCAACATCACCCTCACTGAAAAACATCAACAATGCCTAGATTATTCCCCTTCCCAGACCAAATTTTCTACATCAACTTCTGAGAAACAAAGTATGCTTACTCCTAACTCTGAGTGTTAATAATCCTCCCAAGAGATGCCATTAATATGCTCCACAAAATGTGGGGAAATGTTTCCGGCAGCTTTAATTAAAATTACAAGTTCCTCTCCCTTTATATCATCCTACAATGACCTATATTCCCTCGGAAATTGATGCATCTTTCACAATAAATGTAATAATGGCCTTGGAAATATTTCCATTATGATTGATATAAATTATGACGATAATTTATATCAATCTGATTTTAAAGCATAGGAATAGCCGTACCAGTGGGTAACAGTTGACTTCACGAAATGCTTCCCCTATAGCAAATCCTGCATACCTCATGTTCAGATGTCACTGGGCTTTGTTTTGTATGTCTGCACTGGTATTTGTATGTCTGTGCTGTTGAAGTTTAAAGCACATCTTCCTCATAATTACTGTAGTGTTTTACTCCATGCAAGCCCTGCCCTCCCATATCTTGTCCCTTCCTCTTACTCCCGTGAGCAAAAGATGGATTTGAAGGAAGCCTTTCATTTTTTTTGGAGTCACATTTGAAATATGAAGAATTCTACATGACATCATGTCAGCAGGTCCAAAGGAAGAGCTCTAAAAAGAATGTATCAATTAAAATGATTTATGGCATTGACCATTTTTGGCTGAAATAGAAAAACACATCTAATGAGAAATGCCTACCTAGTGCAGTTGCCATAACAGCAGGTGTGTCAGCCTTCAGCGCAGTGCCGTCTCTCCCTTCCAATGTGAGCCCTGTGAATTTACTACTGGCCACTGCAGTGGGTAAAATTTTCATTCTCTGACAGTGAAAAATTTTATTGAAAGATTTGAACATATACTAGCTCTGATAAAAAGACAGATGGCTCCATAAAATATGCAATAAAGCAGTCTCTAGGGTTTTTTGAAAATTAAAAAATGTGAAAACTCATTGTGGTGCCATTTGGCCCCTGAGGTTGTGAGTCTGTCAGCATTTGGATTCCTAACTTCTGCATTTTTAAATTCTATTTGGGCAATTCTAGTGTCCTACATCATGGAAAGGAAAGCTTTCTACAAAAAAACCATTGTTTTCCAAACCAAAAAAAAAAAGTATTCATGTAGAAATTGCACAAATAAGTTTTGTTTTATACCTTAAACAAGATAAAGTGCTTCTTTAGATTTATTTTGCCTTTAATATTGTGTACATCAATGGAGAATACGTATTTAACACATTCATTTTAATCAGGAAAATACTTAAACACTTCCCTAACCAGATTTGCATCTAGCAGCTCTGATAAATGAATTCTAAGCTACCTTCAGAAATTGTTCATTAGACTTACATCCAGTTTTCAGGCCAGAAGATGGAATTAGAGACAGAATTAAGGTCTGGAATGGAGGTCTAAGCCTGTATGAGATTTAGAATTCCTGTTGTGACTTTCACGTTAATAAGCCATGTGAGCCTATGCAAGATCGTGGGTCAGTCCCACCAACATGTCTTCTAGCTCTCTGGGGATGAAGTACTGCTGTAGAAACATATCCAGCCAACCAGTCACATTATAAAGTGCTTGGTCTTCATCCTCGACCAATCCCTCACCACTATTGGGTAATATTTTTATTATATCCTATAGAGATAAATATTTAAGAGTTTAAATTGAAGGAGAAAGATGGGTTATAAACTGAATAAGATATCAAAGAATTTCTTAGTCAGAGACGTGGCATTGATTATTCTGATGTGTGAAGACCATTGTCTTCTGCCATTAAAACTGAGGCCCATTGCACTCCTGGTGGGGTTTCTCACCCAGGGGGCTCCATGGGCGTTCATCAGGTAGCTTTACATCTCCTGTGTTAAATTAGGCTCATGTGCTTTTTCTTGGAGAGAGGCTCTATTGCTTAGGTATTATTTCCATATAGATCTATGACCAAAATTTTTACTATATTCTGTGTAAAGGCAAGGGATATATCACCTACACCAGCCCGGAGGATGGTCCATTCATCTTTTTATTACAGTGCCACACACATGTTATACTTGCCATGTTAGACACACAAGAAGGGTTTCATGAGTGAATGAGTGGATTAATGAATGAACAAGCAAATGCACAAACCTATGCTGGGCACCGAGCCTGACTGAAGTCACACGGCTGATCAGAAGCTTCAGTTCCTCAAATGAACCCGCAATCTCTGCTTTCGCACAGGGGTTGGTAAATGACATTCCTCTGTTTTTCTTTCCGCTAGATGGAGTGCTTCTTATTACTGCCCATGGCTAATTAACTCCAATGGAAAAAGGAAATCCATCATAACATTCATTTTTCTAATGGGAAAGTTAGATGCAATCTTCTCTGAAATAAAGATGCATGACACAGGACTTACTGGAATAAGGTTGAAAAGGAGAACGCTATTCTTGAGATAGCAAATTTGGGTTATAGGAGCGAGTACCAAGCCAGAGACACTTGCCTATCAGGCCACAAGCCAAGGCCCTTGGGTCTCAGGTCTGCCCATATTTTTGAGAGCCCATTAACCATGACTATTTTGTCCCCTGGTTAGAACCCAAGGATACAGGTGCCTTTGGTTTATGGACTACAGCTGCTACTCTCACCCTGGCCCCATTCCAACCAGCAGCTAGCCTTTCCATGCTGCCACTGCTGGTGCTTTGTCTTCCTCACTGCATTCTAGGCTGGCCTCACCAATAGGGCTCCCGCAGCTGCCTTCACATATGTCTGTCTCTGCACACTCTTCCAACAGCCTCATGTTCATCATGCAAAAAAGCCAAGACGCTGCCTTCCCAACACAGGACCATTCTTAGAGCCACATCCAGACCAGGAAGGACCCTGATGCTTCTGTGAGGAAGTACTACAACTTGAGCTTTGGGATGGCCGTGTAGAATTCACAAGGCACTTCTACTTGTTTTTTGATGCTTCTCCTCTGTGTACACTATCTTTAAAAAATTAAAGCACTGTTTATTTCTATGGCAGTGGTCCCTGAAATATGGGCCTTGAGTAGGAGTGTTCTTTTTTTTTTAATTTATTTATTTTTATTATTAAATCATAGCTGTGTACATTAGTGCAATCAAGGGGTACAATGTGCGGGTTTCACATACAACTGAAATATTTTCATCAAACTATTCGACATAGCCTTCATGGCATTTTCTTAGTTACTGTATGTAGGCATTGAGGCCTGAGGGACACAGCTCTTTGAAGACCCAAATGTGGTCAAGGACCACAGGTTTTAGCTTTGGGACTCACACCAGAACTTCATGGATCTGACAACAAGATACTTTTGTTATCCCTGTGATATTCAAGGATACTGACCTTACTTAGGCTAATTCTCTGGGGTGGGGTACCTGTCTAGTGACCTCACCTTATCCTAGTCTACCTTACAACCTGCCTGAGTCATTCAATAACTGTCATTTACATATATTATGCCTATATTATGTTAGGTCTTAGGAATAATAAAAGTTCCTTCCCTAAAGGCTTTGTAATCTAATAGCACACAAAGACAATTATGGTTTTAAAAAGTCTATTCTAATAAAATGTGTTTCATTAGTTAATATTGTTCTAAAACACATTGGTCATTGTCATAAAGCAAGAGAAATAAATGAGGCAAAAAATGGAAAGAAAAAGGCAAAATTATCATTATTTGAAAATGACGTGGTTATATAACCATAAACCAAGAAAAGCAAAAAACTATTAGACACAGTGAGATAATTCAGTAAAATACATGATTACAGAATTAATTTTCCAAATAGGTTACTTTCCTATATGCACATAGTAACTAGTAAGAAAATATAATGAAAAAATAAAATAAATATAAGAATTAAAATAAATATAAGAATTATGTTGGATTTAGGGTGGCGCCTATGGCTCAAGGGGTAGGGTGCCAGCCCCATATACCAGGAGTGGTGAGTTCAAGCCCGGCCCTAAGCAAAACTGAAAAAACAAAAAAAGAATTATGTTGGATTTATATGAAGAATTTTTTTTTAATTCTAAGGGATATAATACAAGATGAATAAATAAAAAATATATCCTTGTTCTTGGACAGGCAAAATAAATACTACAATGACATAAATCTAAAATAACCTACATAACCAATATATTACTATAAAAAAAACACCATGTTTAATTAGTAAGTTGCCAACCTGTGAAACTCATATTTTAAAAAAAAAGTGGTACTGACACAGGAATAAACTGACCGACCAATGTAACAAAGAACTTAAAAATTGATCAAATATATTTTTTAAATTGAGAATGTTAAGAACAACATTTTATATCAGTTGGAAAAAGACAGATTGTTCAAAAACTATGGCCTGGCATTTCGACAAAAGTAAAAATAATAGCTTGCTATCTCACTTCTACCAAAATATATTCAAAATGAGTCAAAGATTCAAAACTACTAGATAAGAAAGACAAGGACAGAAAGTCTTGCAGAGGATTCTGAAAGACAAGTACAGTCTGTATATATGTGGCAACAGGAGTAAGGTGAAGAGAGCAAGAAGGGGTAAGATGTTAAGAAACAATCGTCAATAGAGTAAAATAAATAGATCTTAAAAAGTGGACTTCTGGTTTCAGTTATGACAAGAAAAGAGCCTAAAATTCCTCACCCCATCCTTACAGTGAGTAAAAGATGAACAATCTGAAAACCAATTACATTTTCTTGGTTACTTACTGAGTTTGCAGGGCATACCACCCACCCACCCCAAATCTGAGGTAAATCCTCAGAATCACAGCCAAAATCTACCTATTTGTAGCACAAGCCACTGGCTCCGTAAACTTGTAGAAACACTTATATGGTAATTTCAGAGAATTGGAAAGATCCCCTTGTGTTTCTGGAGAGAGGAGGTATCGTGCCCAACCTCGACCAGCAAGGAAGACACGACCAGAGGAGATCTTCTTCAAGCAGTTTATTCAGGAACCTTGACAAGCTTCTTCTCTCTCGGGGCTTTGTCCACAGCGCTTTAAATACTGGCTAGCAGCCTACCCTAAGACGTTACATGTGCCCAGCGGATTGGATGTAACTATGAGGAAGCTAATGGAGGTTGCAAGCAATACCCAATAAGGACTTGTTTACTGTAAGGAGCACTCACCCTCGAGGGGGTGGAAGGCGGAAACCAGCGCTATCTTTGATGCGCGGCACACAGCAGCTCTCTACATATAAGTTTTATGCCAGTCAGGAGAACGCCGTGGCACCCTAGTAGGGGAGATAGGTCCAGTTTTTAGAGGGTCTCTCCCTTGGAGTGTAGTGGGAGGACCTTTGAACTCTGCTCGTTCGTTTGTGGGGCACTTTGAGCCATTCTCATGGGGGAGGAGACTCCCATCCACTTGGTGATGGATTTTCTACCTTTTGTTTGTATCCTTGGGGTCGTAGCTCACCTCAGTGGGGTTGATGTGTGTTCTTCAACCTCCTCTTGGGGAAGCTCTATACCACCAGGTTACTTGCTAAATTTTTGTCCTTTAACTCTCCTTCTGGATGGGAGCCTCTGTGGAAAGCCGGCTTCAGTCAGCCATCTTGTTTCCATCTCGGAAACTTCAATTTTTTTGCCTTAAAACAAAAACTTCAGAGATCCATTGTGTTTTGTATTAGAAATTATATTGCAACAGTTTCTTTAATTCTAAACATTTACATTTCATAATACCAAATGATTCATGATGAAGCATTTATACATAATTACCCCATTCTTTTAAACTCTGAAATCCTGAGGCACTACCTGTGGCTCAAAGGAGTAGGGTGCCAGCCCCATATGCCGAATGTGGCAGGTTCAACCCAACCCCACCAAAAACTGCAAACAATAAAAACTAAATGAACTCCAAAATCCCTTTTCTGTTTCTTCAAAGAAATAAAATAATATAGAGTTGTCTCTTTTTTGCCATACTTCCAGCCTAGTCCAGAACTCAACACAAACATTTCTTCATTGCCAGGGTATCTTATGATTTTTGAGATTTCTAAGCAATATAATTTTTGAAAGTATAGTTGTATGGTTTTGATTTATATTTCACATTATAATCTTAATTTTTTATAAATCAAACTCTTCTTCCCATTAAAACTTCGAATGATTAATTACTCCTTACACATGACAGAGATATTACTTCAAAAGAAAAAAATGAATTTCAAAAATCTTGCTTTAATTCATTGGAAGAAATTGCAACATCAGACTGACATGTGTAATTGTGGCTGTGACAGAAAGTTGGCTAACCTAAAGTACACCATACTAAGTACTAATTCTAAATGATAATGTCAAGAAATGGATGAAAACCTGGGTTCAGTTCAGGTTTAATAATATCCAAGCCATTAAGATATTCAGATGATCCTGTAGTCAACAAGTTGTTATCATCATGGGGATTTCCAACCTCCACTTTTTGTTTTTATATCAGTCTGGCACATCTGCACATGCCCCATGCTTACTGATCCATTAAAACCAGCCAGAAGTATGAGAAATGCTCTCAGCAATTGTCCAAGATTTCTCTCCTTTTCTGGCTTCAGTCCAGGCTTGTCCTCTATTAGAATCTTGATGTAACCTCTATTATTCATTTAAAGACCCAGCCTGCTCTTGGAATTAGTTTCAGATTTGAGTTCTTCCAGCTTCTAAGATGCCCTGGAAATCAAGTTTCATCTTGTTGGGTGGCTCACGCCTATAATCCAAGCACACTGGGAAGCCAAGGTGGGTGGATCTCCCGAGCTTAGGCATGGGAGACCAGCCTGAGCAAAAGCAAGACTCTGCCTATAGTAAAAATAGAAAAATTAGTGGGGCATTATGGCAGGCCCTGTAGTACAAGCTACAGGAGAGGTAGTACAGGTTCTGTAGTACAAGCTACAGGCAATATGATGGCTTGAGAACATGAGTTTGAAGTTGCAATGAGCTATGATGATGCCATGGCACTCTACCAGGGTGGACAGAGTGAGACACTGTCTCAAAAAAAAAAAAAAGTTTCATCTTTGTCTTGGGAAGATGCCTTCCAATTTTCCACTCATCTTCGGCACTCTTGATAAAATTCCCTACCCTAAGTCCCCAGAACTGAATTACTGGCCCCAAGTCATCTATATACAAGTTGTTATGAGAATTAAATTATATAATTATAATAAATATGAAGCATTTATGATAATGTAAAGCATATCAAAAATGCTCAATTAATGATAACTATTACTAGACATTGTGCAGCAATCAGTTGTGAAGTGAAACTAAATTGATACAAGTGATTGCTTTGTCTAAAAATAGTTAAAAAATAATTTAGATAAATTTTAAAATGTTTAGCATCATGAATGGTATCAATGTAGGTGTATGACAGCTGGTGGTTATTAGGTACATTATTTTTTGATACAGAAACTAGTTTGCATCTGCAGTCAGAAAAGAAAGAGCCAGTAGTGAGAAAAGTTGAAGTAGAGTGACTATATGTCCTCATTTGACAGAACAAGTTTGTTATCCTAGCAATATTAATTAATAGTGGCCAGTTTCATTCTCTGTCACAGCATTGTCCAATGGATTTTCTGTGATGATGGAAAATGTTCCATTTCCAGTCTGTTTAATACAATAGCTACTAGCCAACATGACCATTGAGCCTTCAAAACATGATTATTGTTACTCAATTTTAACTTAAATTTATATTATTAATGATTAGCCACATGTAGCTATGGCTGCCATATTGAATAATGCATCTCTAAAGTGTCATGATTCTGATGATGTATTTTATGGTCATAACAATGACAAAGTGTATTTAGTGAACTGAAGTCTTTAAAGATATCAGAGGAAAATAATCCAGCATTTTGAAGCATAGTGATTTTCCCTCCTCACCAGCAAGACAAACTGCATGGTGACCATACATGGAAATTTCTCAGGTGGGTGAATGGACAGGTTAGAAAGCTCATGTCAACTAATCTTAACATATTCAATAATAAAAGAGGAAATATCTTTTGAAAGTAAGGGGGAGATAATTTGCAGCCACAAATTACCACACATCCTAGGAGAAAGCCAAGACTTCAAATGGGAGCTAAACTTTCCCAGCTGTAATAATGAGACTTCATGTTCTTGCCATGTTCCCCATTCTAGGTATGTTTTTATCAGTTCTTACCTACCACAGTTCAAATATTCTATCACCTCACAAGCTGCTCCTTTGTTCCTGTATAATTAACATGCAACCAGTAAAGAAAGAAAGTGACCTTTTCTTGACTAATTTTCCTTCTTCAACAAGAGCCTGGGAAGTACTGCACTATTAATAAGAATGTAGAGAGAAAGTAAAGGTCTCTTTTCATGGTTTAAAAAGGATTAATTTCACAAAGAAGAAACTAGTTATAATTCTAATAGTGGTTAGCATGCATTCTGAAGCACATTTCCTAATTGAGCCATTTCCTATGTTTTACAAAAAAAATAGAACAAGTGATTATTCAGTTTTTTTTTTCTTTTTGGCATTATATTTGAATATAATTGTTCATCATATTATAATTAGAAGTGACATACAGGCCTAATTCATTACCATAGCATTTACACAATGTGAGACTTGTTTATGTTTGTTCTTATATATGAGTAAACAGAATTATTCCATTTTAGATATAAAAGGTTACTTTAAAATACTTCATCAAACAGGTTATTCCATTTTGACTTAAATTTATTTTCTTTCAGTTAAGTATTCATAGAATTTTAACCTAGTATGGCTCACAAATTATGTTAGTTGGCTTTGTTTTTTGTTTTTATGGGGTTCCCACAAGAATTAGTGATATATCTTTTATTGTTGTCTTTAGAAAATATTATTTTGGAGCAAAGTTGGAAAAATGCTTTTTGCTTTTTTGTTTTTCACCTTTCCTCATCTCCAGTCAAGACAGGCTAACAAACATAGCATAGCTTTCAGTGTCTCTTATTTTAAAAAATACTGAACCTGAAAACCACACAGCTGGTCTTTTCAATTTTCTTAACTACTGAGTTGGATGAACTGCATGATCCAAGTCAATTGATTGTGCAGAAATCAATGATTGAGAAGGCCAGATCTTCTCTCCTGGTTGGCCTCATTGTTAAGCCTCTGAGCATGTGATATTCTCTCAGTACACCATCAACTTTTAAAATAAATTACTTTCTAAATGCCCAAGTTTATAAACTCCAAAAGATAATATTTTTTCTCAGTGATATCAATAAAGGAGTAACAAATACAACTTAGAGGCTTACATTAAAAATAGAACTCATTAACTTTTTCTAATTGTATTTGTTATAGAAAATTTGGATGATAAGAGATATAAAGAATATTATCAGCATAATTCAGTGACCTTTTATTAATGTTATGATGCATATTTTTAGAATATTTCTCTTTGCATATATGTGCATATATATGAAGAGTATGTAAGAGTGTCTGTACGTGTGTATGTATGTATGTGTACATATAGATATGTGAATATACATATATGTGAGTTTGTGTGAGTGTGTGGCAGACAGATTAATGCCCCCTCCAATATTTCCATCTCAGAATCCCTGGAACCTGTGACTAAAATAGTTACATGGCAAACAGAAATTAAGGCTGCAGATGGAATTAAGGTTGCTAATCAGCTGACTTTAGAATGGGGAAATTATCCTATGCTATCCAGGTGGTCCCTATGTAATAGCAAGAGTCCTAAAAGTGGAAGATGGAGGCAGAAAAAGGGGAAGAAGTGAGATAATGTCAGAATGATTCAACTCACTGTTGAGGATGGTAAAGATGGGTGGGGGGGACACAAGCCAATCAGTGCAAGTGACCTCTCAAAGAAAAGGAAACACACTTTTTCTTAGAGTCTCCAGAAAGGAACACAGCCCACCTGACACTTAGATTTCAGTCTGGTGAGATGGTGTTGGACTTCTAGCCTACAGAACTACAAAATAATAATTTGTGCTATTTTGAGCCACTAAGAGTTTGATAATTTATTATACCAGCAAAAAAAAACTAATACTACATGCATCTATATGCTAAAGTAGGACCATCATTCATATGCTATTGAACTTTTCTGATGCTTGTTCTTTTTTTTTTTTTTTCCTTTTGAGACAGAGTATCACTTTGTCATGCTCAGAAGAGTGCTGTGGCATCATAGCTCACAGCAACCTCCTTCTCTTGGGCTTAAGTGATCCTTCTGTCTCAGCCACATGAACAGCTGGGACTACAGGTGCCACCATTAATGCCAGCTATTTTCTAGAGATGAGGTCTTGCTGTTCCTCAGGCTGGTCTTGAACTCATGAGCTCAGGTAATCCACCTGCCTTGCCCTCCTGAAGTGCTAGGATTATAGGCATGAACCACTAGGCCTGGCCTGATCTGCTTATTCTTTGAAAATTATTTTGTGTAATTTTGGATTTATTATATAAAATTAGAAAATGTCATCTAATTAAAATTACTGTTTTAAAGTGTAAGATCCTGAGTATGACACTAAAGTTCCAATTATGTATGTTGACACATAGCATAGTCATTTTTGGTAATGAAATAGGGGCCTCTTACTCACTAATCTTCATGTGCACATGAAGGACTTCCTTGTGAAATTCCCAAAGTGAAGAATATTTAAGCAATACAACTTCCTATTGTGTTGCCCAGTATCTTTACCCTTTCAGAGGAGTGACTGACCTACAGAGAGAGTTGAGAAGAAACATCACCAACATACTACATGATCCAGAAGCAGGATCTCTATGTCAAAAAACCGTTGGACTAGCTGGTCTCTCTTTTGATCTTCTGAGCCACCTTCTGCCATGTGGTAAGCAGAAAATCTGAAAGCTTCCCAAACCTGCTGGTGCTTATACTCTGTCTATACAGGTACCTACTGGAAGAAGGGGAGTTCTAGTGAGCAGAGTCCTATGTGTTCAGAAAACAGCTATCCTTTTATTTTTAATAGCATGTTTTGAGTACTAAAATTTATTAGTTCTCCTGGCATTTGAGGAAGGTTTGGGATAAGACTCTTTCTCCTTCTTATTCTTGTATTTTAGTAGTAAATGAACCTACCTACAAAATAGAACAATTTGCTGAACATTTTAATACTAGTGGTGCCCCCTGATTCTAATTTCAGTGATTTTAGGTGGGCCCTGATTATTTTAAACACTTCCAGGGGATTCTAATGTGGGTCCCCTACAGAACCATTATCAACTATCTAGCTGTCAACAGTGCAGAAGGAAGAAATCAAATGTTTTGCCACCACTAATAGGTCTTAGTACCATCAAAATTTTGCAAAGCAACATTAGTCTTCTACTCTGGTGGAACTTAGCAACTGTAACTTCCAACAAACATGATTCTCCTAGAATAGCATTAGTGCAGCAAAATCTTGAAGATTCAAGTCTTTGTGTTAGAGCCTATTGGAGTAAAACTGGCACCTGTAGTCTTGTTTACACTATTTCTTCTTAGAGAAAGTAGTAGTCAATGTCTATCCCATTATGAAATTGACTTTCCATCTTCTTGTCTCCTGAATCTTTCTTCTCATTTTCCCATCAAAAGGAAATTTAATGAGTAGGATGAGAAGCAGAAATCTGAAAGATTAAATCTAAAATAGATAAAAATCAAATGATTTTTAGTAGAGAAAAAGAAAACATAGGAGTGAGTGTGGAGAAAATGGAAATACTGTGCTGTCATCTAGAATCACCCTATTTCAAAAGTGCTAAAATGTCAAAAAGTACATTACCTTCCCCACATGGTTTCCTTCAAACAATAATAAGATATAATAGGAGGGGGTAAACAGGATAAAATTTCAGGGGAGCGTCAATGAATTCATTATTTTTCATCTGATCCTTTTGGTGACACCTAGTAGTTAGGATGAGCTATGTTAAAAATTCAGCTTTACCTTAAGAAGGGTTACTTCACATCCATTGATCCCTGTGCATTTTCCTTCTCCCCCCATCTGTATGACTGTGTATATGTATATTTGGAGAGAGACAGACAGACGATCAAAGAGAGAGTGAAGTGCCCTACACTGCAGGTTCCATGGACTTTATACTAGATTTCTAAATGTATTATTCTCTACTGGAGATCCTAGTATAATCAAATAATCTTAAATCTATGCAAGTTTTCTTAATACCGAGTCTGTTCTGATTTTACAAATAACAAAACTCAAGAACACGTAGTCATGGAGGTCAAATCGCTATTCAGTGACCATCACATGACAAATCTCTTTCTTCATAATATGTTATAATGAAGGTTGAAATGAAGTGAAAACCAGTGCAAGGGAATCCTAATTATAGCAGCCTGGAGCATGAAAAGACCTAAGAAATATAATGTATTTATTTTATTTCATATGTAGTTGGAGTAGGTAGCTAGTTGTTGGCCTCGGTGTTATGATTTGAAAATCATGGGAATCACCTCCCAATTCCAAACCTTAGTAGGTTCTTGCAACCAGACAAGGCTTGAGACACTGTCAGAAATGTGTATTCTGTAGAACCAATTATCAAATTATAGTGAATTTATATTATATTTATAACAATCTAATTACTTATTTATAATAAATATTCTGTCTTAATTTGGACATTAGATAGAGGAATGTTTATAAATTTCTTGTTTCAGATTAATATGATAGCACAAAATGTTTAGGTTACACTGTTTGCATTTGTTATGTAAAGTTCAAGTTGTAATTGAGCCCTTTACCCAGAGTGCTATATATCCTTACATTGTGCCCATTAGGTGAGAGTTTATCAATCTCCCTCTTCTCCTCTCCACTTTCCCTTCTCCTCCCTCTCCCCACTTTATTGTAATTGTGTGTGTGTGTGTGTGTGATTGTAGGCATGTAGTTGTTTATCTATTGGTTTGTATTGAGTACATTGGATATTTGCCTTTCCATTCTTAAATGTTACTAAAGTCGTAAAAATTACATTTAATACACTGAATCAGATGCATTGAGCATTTATTGTGGAGACATAAATCTCTATGTTTCAAAATACCATCACCGGCAACTATAAAACATGTGTACACATAAAGCTCACATGCTTAAAATAACCATCATTGGCAATTGTAAAAACTGACTAATCATGTAATAATATTTCTATAAATCAAACTAAATTTTACAAAGATATAGCAAAAACTTGAAAAATATTTTGGAAATATTTTGTAAAATGTTATAATGAATATTTCATAAATGAAGGTACATTGGCTATAATTTCCCATTTTCCCTATGTATGGCAACTTTAGAGGTAACTTTTGCGACACTATAGAGATAACTTTTGTATTATACAAGCATTTAAGTATACAAGTAGCTATAAAGACATGCATGAGCTGCGCCACGACCCAAGATCAGCATCCTCCTGGACCTCCGGAAGATTTGAGCCACAACATGCCATTGGCTCTGCCCGGACCCCAGTAATACCTGCGCAGCAACCCATGACCCATGCCTGCAGGGTCTCTACAAGCCCTGACCAGGAACTCCGAGAGCCATGCAACCCTGCGTCCTCCATCCTGCACCTTCCCTGCCTCCACACTGGCCCGCTCGTATGGCCAGGGACTCTGGTAGTAGTGTGCCCTCTGGAGCTTTTCCTGCCTCTGCGTGGAGCCCTTCTCCTGGCCAGAGACTGCTGGAGCCTTGAGCCATCTGTGTCAAAGTCACTGGGTGCCAGGCACTCCCAGAACCATGTGCACCACCCCCCACCCTGTTGCTGGATCCAGGTGTGTCACACTCTGGAGCTGCTCCCACAACCAGAACTCCCTGGCTGGGGCAGCCCCAGAGAAGCTACATAGGGTCACTTCCTACAAAGATCCAGCAACAATAGAGCGATCCTGCTGGGGTCTAATCTTGGAGAGATACCTCCCCAACACTGAGGACGGTCAGAGGCAATGGTGAAAAACAATCATGAGGCAAAATCAACAGAACAACTCTGGCAATATGAATACTCAGAGTAGATCAACTCACACAAGGAAAAATGAGGCAGACACAGTACAAGATTCCATGTACAAACAAATAGCTGAGATGTCAGAAATCAAATTCAGAATCTGGATAGCAAATAAAATCGAATTAGAATTCCAAGCAGTAAACCAAAAGATGTCTCAAGAATTCAACGAATTCAAAGACCAAATGACCAAAGATTTTGACACATTGAGACAAGAAGTTGCAACTCTCAAGTATCAGAGAAACACAGTAGAATCCCTCAGTAACAGAATGGACCAAGCAGAAGAAAGGATCTCTGACATTGAAGACAAAGCTTTCGAATGCTTTCAAACTCTCAGAGAGGAAGAGAAATGTAGGGCAAAAACAGATCACACTCTCAGAAAGCTCTGGGATAATTCAAAGAAAACCAATATTCATCTTATAGGGATTCCTGAAAGTGATGAAATGGCTTCACAAGGCACAGAGTCTCTTCTCCATAAGATTATGAAAGAGAACTTTACAGACATGTCAAGAGATTCTGAAATTCAGATAGCAGACAGTTCCAGAACTCCAGCATGATTCAACCCAAATAAGACATCCCCCAGACACATCATAATCAATTTCACAAAAGTTAATATGAAGGAGAAAATTCTGAAAGCAGCCAGATGAAAAGACAACCTTTCCTGTAAGGGGAAGAATATTAGAATAACTGCAGATCTCTCTGCTAAAATCCATCAAGCTAGATGAGGATGGTCATTGATTTTTAATCTCCTAAGACAAAATAACTTTCAACCCAGAATCCTGTACCCAGCTAAACTGAGTTTCACTTTATGATGGAGAAATTAAATATTTTAATGACATTCACATGTTGAAAAAATTTGCCATAACTAAACCAGCTCTTCAGGATGTTCTCAGACCCATCTTCCATAAAGACCAGCGTAACTCTCCACCACAAAAGTAAACCCACCCAGAAACTTTTGATCAAATTCCTGTCACATCTCATTCTTGACACCACTTGTCAGGGCCTAGGACTGGACAGGTCTTGGGCCCAGCTTAACTAGGTTCTGGACACGGACCACTAAATTACCTTGCTCACGTCTTTTAGGTACCTGAGGGCTATCTACTTTAGTTGGAGAGAGAGAGTCTTAAAGAGAGTAAAGCAGTCTTCTTAGAATAGATAGATCTTAGTCTTTTAGTACAGCTTGGTAATCGTCAACACTGAGAGACACTGTGCTGGCGTTCTACAGGCAGGAGAGGAGATAAAGTCAGAGCAAGTGGGTCTGTGATAGAATGCGCATGCTCCCAACTGCCTTCTCCTCCAGCCTAATATAAGGCTGATCTCATGCCTCTCCACACCACAGGAGTAGAGACTGCCAATTCACCACTGCTCTCATCTCGCAAGCTCTCTTGCTTGTTAGGAGGGCTAAATCCCTCTCCATGCCGTTTCCACCAAGGTGTTCCATTATTAAGCTATACAGGTATTTCTCATAACTCTCACTCCTCCTAGCCATAGGCTATATGGACTGTTACATTTCCCCCCCTTTTTTATATACAAACAAAATAATTTTTAATGTGGTAAGGGCTGTTCTTCCTATTATCCAGCCCTTTTATTTCTAGGCAAAAGAATATGATAATTGTCAAAGTTCAGAATTCCAGGTATAAGCTCTTTAAATGAGGAAGTCCAATACAGATGTAAACTACTAGCCATTGCTAGGGAAAACTGATGATTGTAATGTTAATTCCCTTAAAGATCTTTTTAAACTGAGAAAATCTTTGCTGAGAGAATTTACCATTTCTTTAACTGTACGAATTTTTAATGGACAAACAAAAGATAACGCTTTCCTTGCAATCTTTGCAAGCAAGGATTTTTCTCTCACTATTCCAAAGGCTTTGCTACTCATGGTCCTAATAAATCCACCCTTCACAGATCAACAGACTGTAAGGTCCCATACTTCATAGTTCCTCTCAATGGCTCTGTAACTTGTGGTCCTTCAGTGGTCCCACGCTTCACAGCTCCTTGGTAGCAGAGTTTTTCCTGCTTTCAAGCTGCTTTTCCAGTGGAATTTTTGCAAATTGATTCCAGACTCTTTTTTCAAATGGAGCTCCCTAGCACAAAGGTGGTTTAACTTTCACTCTTCCCTCCATTTGTTCTCCCTCTCATAATCTTCTCAAGGAATCACTTGCTTCAGAGTGTCCCTTTCCCCTTTGGGCCGTGTCCAGGCTCTTTAGCTGGACCCAGTTAGAGTACACAGATGCTGATGAGAGGTGGGTTACCTTTTCACCACACGGGATAACCAAATAATCCACAAACATATTTAATCTAATTCTTCTCCATCATCATCCATCGGTCTGGTTTAATTTCTTCAGTTTTATGCTGAGGCACCACAGATCTAACCAAGTTGGCAGATTGCTCCATGGCATAGAATTGAATTGCACCGTTTTTCTGAGAATAGTTTGAAATGACAATATTAAACTATGTTAACTTTTTTCATTTACCAGTGAGTCCTGATTCTGCCCCAACTGATAACTTCTCTATAATAAAGGTGTTCCGTCTTTATCAAATTGAGGGCAGCATTCCTTTGCCCAATGAAACCCTTTTTACAGTTGGGACATACAGCTGGAGGTTTACGTGCTCTTTGTTCTTTTTCTTTATCATTCAGCATTCTTTTCCCTTTTAAACACTCTTTTCTCTTATGGCCTAGCTTCCCACATTTATGGCATTTGATGTTAACTGGGGGATTTATCCCTCTGATTTTCCTGCTGCCCAATTTGAGTTGTCATGTCAATATGGCATTTACCTGCTTCAACTATAAGATTCATCTGATCTCTCAACTGTTTTATATCAGTTGCCATGATCTTAATCTCGTCTTTAACCTGTTCCATCTGAAATTTCAACCGCTGTATCATTTGCCATGATTTTTCTCTGACTTTCTTTCGGCCTTCTACTTTTCACAATCTTTCCTTTTCAACTCTTAGAACTTTTGGCTGCCTTAAAGGGACAGGAACTATTCAGCTGTTTCTTTTTACTCTGGAGTCTTACCTGTTTTACAAAACTTCACTTCCTCTGTTTCTTCACCAGTCCCCTGAATCTACCTCAATTCTTTTCTTTTAATCATAACTCTTAACTGCCAAAAATGGATTCGGGTGTCAATCTCTCAAAAGCTACTTCCTGCTGACAATGGGCGAAGATATAGGGGAAGACAGTTACAAGTTCTCTTCCCTACCTTAATAAACTCTTGCAACCTATTCCCAAACTTTTCTCTTTGCTGTTTTACCGAAGGTTTTTCTTACCACTGAGGCTAAAGGCTTATTTGCTGAAGGTTCTTATCTCCTGGTTCTATCGTTTCTCTTTCCCTCTTGTCTAAAGTCTTTTTTGACATTTTTTTCCAGCCTCTTCCCAGAAGAGGCTAAAGGCTTTCATCAGCTTTTTTCTCACAGAAGTAGTTAGAATTTAGAAAGAGAAAATGTAGGAAAGATGAGGAAAAAACAAATGAGAAAGCCCTCTTGTTAGCTGTCTTAGATATTTCTTTTCCCTCTAAGTATTTCTATTTCTATTTTCTCTCTTTTTATTTGCTAAAGCTTATTTCCCTCTCAGTCTGCATTCACCAGATCCTGCCAACTATGCCATTTGCCACATCTCATTTGTTACACCACTTATCAGGGTCCAGGACTGGCCAGGTCTTGGGCCCAGCTTAACTAGGTTCCAGACGTGGACTGCTAAGTTACCTTGGTCAGATCTCTTGGGTGCCTGAGGGCTATCTACTTTAGCTGGAGAGAGAGAGTCTTAGAGAGAGTAAAGCAGTCTTCTTAGAATAGATAGATCTTAGTCTTTTAGTACAGCTTGGTAATCTTCAACACTGAGAGACGCTGTGTTGGCGTTATGCAGGCAGGAGAGGAGATGAAGTCAGAGTAAGCGGGTCCATGACAGAATGTGCATCCTCGCAACTGCCTTCTCCTTCAGGCTAATATAAGGCTGATCTCATGCCTCTCCACACCATACGAGTAGAGACTGCCAATTCACCACTGCTCTCATTTCACAAGCTCTTGTGCTTGATAGGAGAGCTAAATCTCTCTTCATGCCCTTTCTACCAAAGTATTCCATTATTAAGCTATACAGGTACTTCTTATAACTCTCACTCCTCCTAGCCCTAGGCTATACAGGCTGCTACAAATTCCAACTTCCACAGTCACAAAAGGATGAAAATGTCCACCAGACTCTCGAAAGGCTTATTAATATTCTCAATAAATGTGAATGGTTTAAATTGCCCTCTAAAAATGCACAGGTTGGCTGACCATATACAAAAACTCAAGCCAGATATCTGCTGCAAACAAGAATCTCACCTTACATTAAAAGACAAATATAGACTCAAGATAAAGGGATGCTCATCTATGTTCCAGGCAAATGGAAAGCAGAAAAAAGCAGGCATTGCAATCCTATTTGCAGATGCAATAGGCTTTAAACCAACCAAAATAAGGAAGTATAAGGATGGACACTTCATATTTGTTAAAGATAATACTCAATATGCTGTGATTTCAATTATTAATATTTATGCACACAACCAGAATGAACCTCAATTTATAAGAGAAACTCTAACAGACATGAGCAACTTGATTTCCTTGAGTTCCATAATACTTGAATATTTTAACACCCCTCTAACAATGCTGGATAGATCCTCAAAAGAGAAGCTAAGCAAAGAAATTTTAGATTTAAAATTAACCATTCAAATCAGGACTTAACAGACATCTACATAACATTTCATCCCAACAAAACTGAATACACATTCTTCTCAGCAGCCCACAGAACATACTTCAAAATTGACCACATCCTACACCACAGATCTAACCTCATCAAATTAAAAAAAAAAAAAATAGAAATTATTCCTTTCATCTTCTCAGACCATCATGGAATAAAAGTTGAACTCAATAACAACAGGAACCTGCATACCCATACAAAAACATGGAAGCTAAACAACCTTATGCTGAAGGATACATGGGTTATAGA